>RJWJ010000113.1:116156-128568 GCA_004363605.1 Indri indri | reverse complement strand
GTCTCGCTCTTGCTCAGGCTGGTCTCGAACTCCTGAGCTCAGAACGATCCGCCCGCCTCGGCCTCCCACAGTGCTAGGATTACAGGCGTGAGCCACCGCGCCCGGCCGATTATTATGTTTTTAAATGGAAAGTTCTCAAAAGTAAAAACATGTAGAAATAGTCTACTTCCCCTGCTAAAACAGGTAATAGAAAGGTATTATTTTCAGATTAGACTTTAATCATATAAAAATTAATGTTGTGCTTATAGAACATTATTATTACAATTATAATAACTTCGTTTTTTCAAAACAATTACAAAATAATTATTTTCAGAGTTCTCATTTATAAACAAGTGACTTTCAGATTTTACTCAGGTCAGGAAAAATATGTGTGAGGAATATTTTTGGATTTGACTGGTTTTCAGTAACTTTCTTTGTCTGTCATAATAAAGAGAGAAAAAAAGACAGAAAATTGAAATGAGATGAGTTGGAACATTTTCTAATTTCTATTTCTATCTGTAGGTGTATATTTAGCTCTAAATGAGAATATAGCATTTTCCCTAGGTACTTTACTTTAAAAAAATAAAAAAAAGTTTCCAAGTACTAGTGAGTATTTAAAAACATACAAAAGCTATGTTTTGCACAATCCGAATGGAATTTGATTCAGCAATGTCTTTTAAACAAGGCAGAAGGATTTGGGACCCTGCATCCTAACCAAGAATTAGGCTGAAACCAATCACAAATGCTATTCTCACCAATTGGCAATTCAACAAATACAATAAATATGAAGGCTACTTCAGAACCCAATGTGGTGTGCTTTGAAATGATTGTGTCCACATTGACAGGCCCAAGTTATCCAGAGTGATCTAAGATAACAAAGTGTTCATCCACCAAAAGGAACGGGGAAACTTTCACTCATGCAAACCTTATGGGCCATTCAGATTCCTATTCAATCATTTATGCGATCTGGTATCTTCACTTTCTCATTTCAGGTGGTGTCCATTGTTCCTCTCTCATAGTTTCTAACCACTTGGGGAAGACATGGATAACATAGATTTTTCCCCCTTGCGAAAACACAGTTTCCAGCCCCATTAATTCAGTTTTCTAAACCATTGATTTTTACAGTAATTTCTAAGGGATTTCCCCTGGCATGCATCATTTCTCTGACTCACCCGCCACTCCCTCATGGCTCTGAAAAAGTCTTGGCTTGGATGTAAACCTTACTCCCTTGGCCTGGCCTTCCCCAGTTGCAAAGAGAACTGCTAGGTCAGCCAGACGTCTGACTCTTTCACCTACACAGTTCTTGTAAATGTTGTCTGCAGACAAGTTCTCCACGTTTTTCCAGAACTTTATGATTATTAGAGCTTTTGAAGGCATGCTTAAAGAGATGGAAAGACACTAAACTGACCAGCAATGATTGCAAAGCAGTATCTATTCCAGTTTGACAAGGTCTGCTGGGGTCTGTGAGAGTGTGCACAATAGTCACTATATCCTCCTGGCCTCTGTTCAGCCCTTCCAAGACTCTGCTCTCAGAAACCCACATTCTCCATACATCCCAGCAGACGGTCTTTGGCACGGTGTTGACATTATGGTATGCTTCTTAGCATTCATTAGCACCAACTTGTACTCCACGCACACCACATCCAGCTCTCCCTCAGCCCAGCATTCTGACAGATACTACGTGTTCTCGATTGGGGCAGAATACATTGTACAAGTCAGGCAAAATCTAAGCGTACTTGGGAAGTGCTTGGGGGACACCAGTGTGCCGCGTCATGCTCGTTGAGAACCACGGGTCTAGAGTTTAATGTTACCAAGACAGATTTTCACTGGCTTCATTCCAAAGAACAGGCCTAAATTTTTATTGATTAGAAATGTAAAAACTTGGGTGCCTTTTCCAAGGACTGTGGTGTTAGAAATTATACTGAGACCCAGGGTGAATATAACCCGGTTCCAGCCACAATGACCTTATTTTGGTTCCTTAACCACACACTCGGAGGCTTTGCTCAATCTCTTCCCTCTGCTTAGATACTGTGCCCCTAGATCTCCATATAGCTGGTTCCTTTTTATCATTCAGGTCTCAGCTTGGATATGACTTTCTCAGAAGAGGCCTTTCCCAGCTATCGAAAGCAGCTTGCCCACTCCTACTAGTTGTCTATCGCGTGACCCCATTTTGTGTCCTTGTGGGTGCTTAACATCTGAAATTTGCAGTATTTATTTTCTTATCATCAGCATTGGCTTCACAAGTGAATGACATGTGTAGGGTCTCAAGGCTTTGTGCTTAGAGGCGTCTCCACTTGGTACCTGGTTTAATGCTTTGCTATTCTCATCTTGGCATTCTTTTTTTTTTTTTTCTCTAGAGACAGGGTCTTGCTCTGTCATCGAGGCTGGAGTGCGGGAGCCTGATTATAGCTTACTGTAACCTTGACCTTCTGGGCTCCAGTGATCCTCCTGCCTCAGCCTCCTGATTGAAATTCTTTATGATTTTTTTAACAAGGGACCTACATTTGCATTTCATACCACAAATTATGTAACATTCCTGCTTATAGTTTATCGCCTTTCTTTTTGCTATAAGCCCCAAGAGAGCAGGGATCTTACCTCTTTGGTTCAATGTTGTGCTGCCAGTACTTAGAGTACTGCAGGGACTACTGTAGTTACTCCATAAGTATTTGTTAAGTTAAACATAGAATTATCACATGACCCAGCAATTTCACATATAAGTATACATCCAAAACAATTGAAAACAGGTAGTTAAACAAATACCCACACACAAATGTTATAGGACCACTGTTCACAATAGCCACAAGGTAGAAACAACCTAAATGTCCATCAATGCATGAATTGTGGTATGTTCCTACAATGGATATAACAGATAATGGTAAGTCTTTTGTTATTCAGCTATAAAAGAAAACTGTAGGGGAGAAAAGATTTATTTTCTCACCCATTGCTGGGTTCACAGCTGAGGCACCTATAATACCAATAAAAGACAGCTTAACAAGAGAAAAGGATACAAATTTACTTAATATAAGTTCTATGTGACATGGGAGCCTTTGAAATGAAGACCCAAAGGAACAGGGACACCTATGTGTTTTTATGCTCAGGTTTGATGAGCAGTGGACAGTCAGGCAGCAGTATGATTGGACAAAGGGTGCGATCTAATGGTGACAAACTGGGGAGAAATTAGCCAGACCCATTTGTTCAGATTCTTTTCTGAGTCCTGGTGTCTTCAGAAATAAGGACACCATTTTCTCTGAGTATAGGGTGGGCACCTCTGGAATGAGGGTCTTATGACCTCCTTCAGGAGAAGATCAGAAAATTCTTTCATGGCCTACTTCAGGGGAGACAGGCAGGAGGAAGGTCAGAGAGAACTTCCTGCTTCTGTGGCTTCCTCAAATGTCCAGGTGCTGTATTTTAGGGCAGCATGTCCTGAACGCTGTCAGAATGAAGTACCGATACGTGCTACAGCATGGACGAAACTCAAAACATCATGCTTAGAAGCCAGGCACAAAAGGTCACATACGGCGTGATTCCATTTCCATGAAATGTCCAGAATAGGTAAATCTACAGAGAGGCTGGGGTGGGCGAGACAGGTAACTGCCTAATGGTATGGGGTTTTACCTGGGGGTGATGAAACTGGAAGAGATGGTGGCTGCACGACATTGTGAAGGTACTAAATGCCACTGAATTGTTCGCTTCGAAATGGTTAATTTTATGTTATGTACATTTCACCTTACTTTAAAGACAGGAAACTGAAAAATAAATAAATGTTTTGTTGAATGAATATATATTTATAGAACTTGTTTCGGAACTCCTTGCCATGGCTAAATCCAGAGTATTCTTAACCAGGCCAAGGGCTTCAAGAACTTCCATCCAAAGCTTTGAGTATACATCAAGATAAGAACACATTCACACTATTGCAAACATTTGCTCCCATCAAGATGATACAGGACATTATCATCATCATGATAACCCTATTACTATTTTTTAGCTGTTTTTTTGTCTTGCACTATTTTTTGAAAATTTTATTTGGGGGAAGCCGGGTGCAGTGGTACACACCTGTGGTCCCAGCTACTTGGGAGGCTGAGGCAGAAGATCGCTTGAGCTCAGGAATTCTGGGCAACATAGTGAGACCCTGTCTCTTAAAAAAAAAATTATTTGGTGATAATTGAAGATGCTCACACAGAAATGCATTATACAGAGATCCCCAGTACCCTTCACCCAGTTTCCCCCAGTGGTAACATCTTGCAGCACTGTAGTACAATATCACAACCAGGACGTTGATATGACTACAGCCCATCTACCTTGTTTGGATTTCATTGGTTTTACATGCACTCATGTGTGTGTGTGTGTGTGTGTGTGTGTGTGTACTATTTCTATATTGAAGTGTAACAATAGCTCCTTTTAGTATTACAGCCTGTCAACTCCTAAGAAATTCCAGAGAGATGATGGTACCGCCACAATAACCACGAGTACATGGCCCAAAGCAGAAGTTAAAAGAAAGAAATATTTCTAAAGACTTGACAGGGGCCTTCGCAGTCTGGAACCTGTTAGTTCAACTGTGCCTTTGACATTCTCTGACCCTTTTATTGCTGCAATTCTTAGAAGGGATGCCGTGCATTCTGTTTGATTCAACAGACTGAAGGATGTGATGGAGTAAAACATTCTTCTGTCATTTGAGAAGCTGGGAAACTTAAAAGTTGGCAAACACTGAGTCATAGCATAAAAAAGGTGGGTGCCGATAAGATAGTTTTTACTTATGAAGAACGCTAGCTAGTATAGCCCACTAATAGATTAACTTGGAACTGGAATCTCAGGAGAATGAATAGACTTGAGGACATTTTCCAGCGTTTACTGTAGGGTTCATCCTGTGTTTTAGTTTAATTCACTTGAAGGTTCTAGCGAATGCTTCTTTCTAAAGTGCATTGGAGGCTGGGCGTGGTGGCTCACACCTAAAAAAAAAAAAAAAATGCATCGGCTGAAGGATTAGAAATCTCTTTGCCTACTTGGCTTCCACCCAACCTTCTTGTGCTAATAGCACATAGATTTTCCTTTGGGGACCCATTCATGCCCTCTCCTAATCTAGCTGTTTTAGTGGTGCTATCCATGAACCCCACCCACGCCTCCCCCACACTCATGGCTCACAGAAAAGGCACATGACTCAATCAACACATTCTATTTTTCCAAATGTAATCATTGGTTCAGAAAATACATTATCTAAAATTGGTCAAAAGAGATGTAATCCCTGATTTTTTGCTAGAATGATTAGAACAAAGAAACCCTTTCCACTGGACGTGCAGGTGTTGATATATAGGCATGGAACATCTGAACACCAGCAGTGAGAGTATGCTGTAAATGGAGCCAACATCGAAGACAGTAGATCTGACAGCCCCACATGAGCACCTAGAACCAGCTATACCTGAAGCTCCAAACTACTCAGCTACATGAGCCAATAAGCTAGTAAATGAATTACCTTCTTGTGAGTGCTTAAATTAATAAGTTGTTTTTAATTTTTGTCACTTGCAACTCCATGAGAAGGATCAATAGCAAATAACACCTATTAGGTTAAGCTGGGGGGCCATAAATCCTTAAACTGATTTAGTATTTGTGCTCTCATCATTCAACAATTCGCTTATCATCTCATCTGTCTACATTACTGCCTGCAATAATTTGCCTGACCCACGGCTTTCGTTCTTAGTGTAAAAGAAATATCTCAAGTAGAGTAAATGAATGGTACTGTGAGTACATTAATGCTTCTGACCCTGTGATGTTGTCTTTTAAATAGGTTATGCATGTGTAATGCTGCAGCCGACCATCTGTACTGCTTATTTAAGCTCTGTAATGAAATAGCTAGGGCCCTCATTGTTTATTTATGTGATAAAGGCAGCCTCCCTCTAAATCCTAATTCAATCTTCAGGCACTGTTTGGTAGGCCAGGAGCTCTAATGACTGCAAAAGAAATGTGTGCTGCTTCAGATGGTGCTATTAAAAGAAAATTGTTCCCACCGAAATTCTTATCTCCTGATGGGGGGAGCTAAATCACTATAAATTATGGAAAAGGAAATTGCAAATGTGTCTTTATTGGAGGCATTGTTTTATCACAACTGTCAAGTAGAGCATACACCTATTTTGAAAAGCTTTTTACAACTTTGAATTAAGCACAAATGGAGAAATAAGAGGCTGCATAATTAGAGCAGCTAATGGAGCCTTCTTTGCAAAGGGTTTCACCATGACTTTTTTCTTCACAAATGGCACCAGCAAGGGGTGGGAGGGGTTCACGGGAGGGCGGAAAAGGAGAGAAAAGCAACAGCAAAATACAATTAAGAGAAACAACCATCAGTGAGTGATCTGGCAGGAGAATAGTATGAATCCTGAAATAAAAGCTGAGACCTTTAGAATTTCATTCGCCCTGGGGCAGAGAAAAAGGGTAGGGGAGGAGCAAGGTGGCGGGGGGAGTGGGGAGGTGGGGGTTGGAATTTGTTTCATCTGAGTAAGTACAATCAATCCATCTACTCGTGTTGATGGAAACTCTGATCTTATAAAAATCACAAAAAGAGTGGCTTTTTCTCTTGCCTGTCCGTCACAGGTGATTTCAGTGGACTCAGGTGCGCCGGAGTCGCCGTCCACATTAGTCACTCGCTGCATATGCTCAGCAGAGCCAGCAGAGGGAGCGCAAGGTTAATGGGTGGGTTCCAAGCTTCACCAAGGAAGCCCTTAGCCAGGACTCCCCCATCTGGTTTGTGAAGGTGAGTCTCTCGCTTTCTCCAAGTCTCCTTCCCTACCCACCTCCCTTCACCTCCCTCTTTCCCTGCTCTGTCCCCAAAACAACCCTGCGCCGCCCCACCCAAACTGTCTGACCGGTCATTTGGAAACATTTTGACCAAAGCGTTCACAGGTTGACTTTCTGGCAGATCTCATGATGGATAGGAAAGGCAGGCCCCAATGTGGGTCGAACACTTAAAATCGTGCTGAAATGAAAGAATTTTGAATGCCAAGCAAAAATGCTTATGATGTAATAGTAAAAGAGTTGGTTGCAAAATTGTGTCTACAGTAGGATCTCAAGTACGTGATGATTTTTTTTAATCATAGGAAAAAAGAATAGAAATTTGTCAAATTAAGAGTGGTTGCTCTGGAGTGTGATGTGTTTGGAGGTGGGGAGGATTTGAGATATGATTTTTTTCTTGCTTCATTATATATTTCCCTACTTTAAACATGTATCCATTGTGCACACTCAACGTATATAATGTATACATTTAGCCAATAGGCTTTGATCATCATAGGGGAAAATAATACATTGTAAATGCTTGTGTATATATATTTAATGTGTTCATATGCAATACTCTGTTTAATAATGCCATAGAAAATGTTCATGTGACCATACTAACTAGCACCACGGACCACGGAAGCAAAGAAGAAAATGAGCTCTTGAGTCCTAGGTGCCAGGGACAGTATTAGGAGCTGGCGGATAACAAGATAAGTTAGACACTCTCTGACCTCAGGAAGCTTATAGTCACACTTACCATCTTAGTTCCTTCTCACAATGACTCTACAAGTGGCTTAGTGTATTCCTGCTGCTTTAACAAAATACCCCAGACTGGGTAATTTATAAACAATAGAAATTTATTTCTCACAGTTCTGGGAAGTCCAAGATCACAGCGTGAACAGATTTGGCGTCTGGTGAGGACCGTTCCATGGACGGCGATTTCTCACATAGTGGCAGCACCTTCACGTGGTGGAAAAGGCAGAAGGGATGAAGGCTGTCTTCACATGGCAGAAGAGATAAAAGGGCAAGAGGGACGAACGTTCCCTTGCACATCTTTTGTAAGTGCACTAATCGCATTCGTGGGGGCTCCACGCTCGTGACTCAGTGACTTCCTAAAGGCCCCACCTCTTAATACCATCACATTGGCCTTCAAGTTTCAACACATGATTTTTAGCGGGACATGTTCAGACCATGGCAGTGAGGTAGATAGTAGTATCCTGAGATTTACAGATAAATTTGGGTTTCTTAAAAATGTTTTTATTTATTTATTTAAGAGACAGGCTCTTGCTATGGTGCCCAGGCTGAAGTGCAGTGGCTGTTTACGGGCGTGATCCCACTACTGATCAGCACTCCGTTTCTGACTTAGTCCGGTTCACCCCTCCTTGGGCAACTTGGTGTTTCCCTCTCCCAGAAGGTCAGCATATTGATGCTGAACTTAGTGCAGACATCCCGTCAGCATAAAGCATTACAGCCCGGAACTGCTGGGCTCAACCCATCCTCCTGCCTCAGCCTTCCGAGTAGCTGGGACTACAGGTGCGCACCACTGCATATGGCTACAGATAAATTTGTATAAGTAAGTGACCCGGGGCCACTTAATTATTCCATGGCCAACCAGAGTATAGTCATTGATTTTCACCTCTAAAACCGTTTTCCCTTCCCAAGTTTGAGTCATCTAAGAATTATGATTTTTGCCATTTCCTAGCTCATAATTATGACTTGAGCTATTTAATTAACACTTTCTTTTATCTCAATTGATGTTTAACTGAAATATATTTTATAAGAAGCTTTATGCTACTACTGTCAACTCAAATCAGAATTATTTTCCATAAAATAAAAGATGACTATTAAATAAGCACAATTTTAAAAAATTATATACTATTATTCAGGAGGCTCTCTGTTTTATTTTTTATTTTTTTATACCAATGATTTTATTTTTTTATTTTTTTATACCAATGATTTTATTTTTTTACTTTTTTATACCAATGATTTTAATGAAAGTAAAATATCAGTTTGAATACTTTTTATTGAAACATCCTATTAAAAGAAAGATCATGTCCAAACGCTTCTAACCCAGAAATAAAATGGCTCTACTTTAATGAATGGGAAAGTCTGTAATCTTTGATACACGTATTTTAGAAGACTGAAGGATGAGTAGCAAGTATGAGAGAGATGTTAAAGCCACACTACCACCTCATGGAGGCTTTCTTCTTGACATAATCAGAAAGTCTGAACAAGTCCTAGAAGGGAACAGCTTTGTATGCAATTTAATGCATACTGTAAACGACACCAACTGAGGCTTTGAGAAACAAAGTCCTGTTTGATGCAAAGCCACGAGAAATATCCCAGCCAAAGCAGAACAGAGAAATGTAGCAGCTGAAAGACAAGGCTTAGGTGAAAGAATATATAAGTCAAATTTCATAACCATGACTCTCCAGGTTAAGGGATTATCAGTTTTTTAGATAACAAGTAAGAGTCATTTTGGAAATATAAGCATCAACTGGAATATGAAAGGAAAAGCTATCTTTTAAAGACTAAAAATGTATTGTTCAGTTCCAAGCTGCAGTGAGCTGTGATTGCAGCGGTGCACCCCAGCCTGGGCAACAGAGTAGGACTCTGTCTCTAAAAAAAAAATAAAAATAATTAAAAGAAAAAAAAAAAAACAGAGGAGAAGTCAAAGAGCAGAGACATATATAGACAGGAATGCTGAAATGAATTTGCAAATGGACACAAAACTATCTTCTTCTGCAATGGGAGAGACAAATCAATTGTCCACAGGACAGAATTTCCTTGCATGACTATGGGCAAGAATTATTTGCATTACTATTAGTTTTATTCCCAACTTCTGAATTGCTTTGGTCAATACAGAAATCTATACTAAAACAGTTTTCAAGTTAACTTTTATCTCAACAGACTTGTAAAACACCTTAGCCAAAGACAAAGATGTATATCCCTGTAAGATTACATGATCCCTGGAGACTTAGGTATTCCACTGAAAGAAGATCCTAATCACCTCATCTGTTTATTCCAAAGACTGAAATTTTGCCTTACACTTATGTTAAGACCTGATATGCAGAAGTTACCACCTTTTTTTTTTTTTTTGAGACAGAGTTTTGCTTTGTCACCCTGGCTAGAGAGCAATGGCGTCATCACAGCTCACTGCAACCTCACATTCCTAGGCTCAAGCCATTCTCTTGCCTCAGCCTCCCAAGTAGCTGGCACTACAGGCACATGCCATTATGCTTGGCAAATTTTTTTTTTCTATTTTTGGTAGAAATGGGGTCTCGCTCTTGCTCAGGCTGGTCTTGAACTCCTGGCCTCAATCTATCCTCCTGCCTCGGCCTCCCAGAGTGCTGGGATTATAGGTGTGAGCCACTACACCTGGCCTATTTTTTAAAAATAGCATATTTATAATCAAAAATACATCAAGTAGAAAACAGTTGCTCACAATTAATAATTGGTGACATTAAAATATCACCAACGGTGGCCAGGCGCGGTGGCTCAAGCGGTGGCTTGAGCCCAGGAGTTTGAGGTTGCTGTGAGCTAGGCTGACGCCACGGCACTCGCCCCAGGCCAGAGAGTGAGACTCTGTCTCAAAAAAAAAAAATATATATATATATATATCACCAATGGTAATGATTCTGTAGTACTATAATTACGTAACTAATGGGAAACATGGACTAGATGAGCTTTAAGGCCCCTTCCAAGGCTAAAATTGTAGTATCTTGTCACCTAGCATGTTACAATGTTTATTTATATCTTACTAAAGCTAAGTTTCAAAAAGGTTAGGCGTAAACTGAAAATCAACCTGAAACAAAGATAAAAATATTTCTGAAATTTAAATGTAATTAAAAGTTGATAATAGAAAAATAAAACAGAAACAATTTTCAGTAAAATTTGAATTATGTAAAGCCAGCCTTTTCCTTATTCAAGAAATACTGAAAAATGGCAACTGTCAAAGATGAAAAGTAACAAAGTCTCTAACTCAGTGTCTTGGTCAACATAGAAATTGACGGTAACACAATTTGCAAGACTTTCTTCAAAGTGGGTTTACATAATGATTTTTAGTGACTTTTTAAGTCATTCTTTTGCAAGTCCTTAAACATTGTTTCAATAACAAAAAGCGCCATTAAATACGGTAAAAAAAGGTAACTTAAGGTCCATTTCCTAAGCAATTAAGGTAATTTGAGGATGTTTGGAAGTTTATTTCTTAATTTCATGGAGACTCAAACACAGATTTCCGATGAAGTTCTGTAAGTCTCTTAACATTTTCCCTGTGGCTCCAGATTGGCTGGTTCTTATTTGTGGTGGAGGGGCAATTCTCCATGACAAACCAACAACTCAATGATTCTCTCTCAGCCATTTACACCACCCAAACTCTCGAATAAATTTAGTGAACACAACAAAGGAATTCAAATGACATTTCCTTCTATTCACAAAAACTTCAACTTTTATGTTCAATAATTAATGGCACTGTTTAACCAGGGATGGCATTACAAAATAGGGGCAGTTATTATTTACCATGGCCGTGTAATAAAGTGTCAAAGGTTATCACAACAGGATATCTGTGTTTAAATGGAAAGAGATAAAGGGACAAAGTCAAGCTAGTTATCCCTGCTTTGTTTTCCAACTGGAGGGAAGTCTGCTAAAATAGACTTCCAAATAGCTCACGATGCAATCTCAGCACAAATGGTAATTTTAATGTTCTAGCCCTTCTTTCCTTCCAATTGTGGGTGACAGTGAATATTAGAATATAATTCTAATTGAGCACCTGCGATGTGTAGTCCTTGTATCCTCTCATGATCTGCATGTAGTATGCATTTTCATTCCCATCTTGCAGAACAAGGGTAGCTAGGTTCTAGAAGCAATCTGGAAACGGGGCGATGAGCCTGTGTTGATGGCTGGCTGATGAGCATGGACCTTATCAGGGCTCACTTCGACTACCTTCTCTGTGCATTTCATCTCATGACCTTGCCTTCTCACAGATTCTGCTACCATCTTCTCATCATAATTCTAACAACTGTCATCTCAACCCTTCGTCTTTATATTTATTGAAAAAGGCATGGCTTTCGGAGAACAACTTAGTTCTCTCCCTGGGCTTATAGATGAAGACAGTGAAGCTCTGAGAGCTTAAGGTCACATACACAGTCATGCATGGCTTAACGACAAGAATACTCTCTGAGAAATGTGTCATTAGGCGATTGTGCCCTTGTGTGAACATCGCAGAGTGTATTACACAAACCTACATGGTTTGTGTAACACACAGATCTAGGCTATATGGAATAGCCTATTGCTTGTAACCTACAAACCTGTGCAGCACGTTACTGTATTAAACACTGTAGGCAACTGTAACACAATGGTAAATATTTACGGATCTAAACATAGAAAAGGTACAGTACAAATACAGTATAAGAGATAACAAATGGTACACCTGTATAGGGCACTGACCATGAATGGAGCTGGCAGGACTGGCAGCTGCTCTAGGTGAGTCAGTGAATGAGTGACGAGTGAATGTGAAGGCCTAGGACATTACTGTGCAGTACTGTAGACTTTATAAACACTGTACACTTATGCTACACTAAATTTATTTTTTTTAATTTCCTTCTTCAATAATAAGGAACTGTAACTTTTTTACTTCATGAGCTTTTTTTTTTTTTTTTTTTTTTTTTTTTTTTTTTTT
>RJWJ010000113.1:87895-116056 GCA_004363605.1 Indri indri | reverse complement strand
TTCATGAGCTTTTTAATTAAGTTAACTTTTTGACTCTTTTGTAATAACAGCTTAAAACACAAACACATTGTACAGCTGTACAAAGTTTTTTTGTCTTTATATCCTTATTCTAGAAGCTTTCTTCTATTTTTAAATTTTTTATTTTTTACTTTTTAACCTTTTTTTGTTAAAAATGAAGGCATGAACCCACACATTAGCCTCGGCCTACACGGAGTCAGGATGATCAATATCACTGTCTTCCATTTCCACATCTTGTCCCCCTGGAAGGTCTTCAGGGCAGTAACACCCATGGAGCTGTCATCTCCTATGGTAACAATACCTTCTGGATACCTCCTGAAGGACCTGCCTGAGGCTGTTTTACAGTTAATTTTTCTCTTTTATAAGTAGAAGTACTCTCTAAAATAATAATAAATATAGGATAGCAAATACATTAACCAGTACCATAGTCATTTATTACCATTATCAAGTATTACATACTGTACATAATTGTATGTGCTAGACTTTTATATGGCTGGCAGCACAGTAGGTTTGCTTATGCCAGCGTCGCCACCAACATATAATGAGTTGTACTATGATGTTATGATACTGACAGCTGTGATGTCACAAGGTGATAGGATTTTTCAGCTCCTTTATAACCTTATGGGACCACCATCTTACATGTTGTCACTGACCAAAATGTCATTATGGGGTGCATAACTATTTAATAAATGGTCAGTAGGATTTAAACCTGTATCTATTCAGCTCCTAAGCCAATACACTTTTTCCTCATGCATTACCTCCACATTGAAAAATAAATTTGAATTCTTTTTAAAACTGACTTTACATGTTCATTGTAAAAATATTCAAACTATGTAAGAAAATACAAAATAAGAAAGTAAAAATTACTTAAATTTCCACCCTGTGGTGGTTAATACTTGGTTATATTAATTTCTAGGGGTTTTATTTAATGCATCTTACAAAATTGGAATCATCCAGTAATTACATTCTATAAGCACCTCTTTATTTTTACTCAATATAGCATTTTTTCATTAAATATTTTAAGAATGCAGTTGCTAATCATTGCAAATAACTCCTCCATATTAATGTACTAGTTTATTTAAATGATCCCAGTAATATTTTAAAACAATTTTGGTTATCAAAATCTTTCTTCTCAGATGTTTATTCCACAAATATTGCATGTATAAGTCATGGAAATCAGAAATTAGGAATATGGGGTTTTATTATCAGCAATTCCCAGTGCAATGGGATAAAGAACAGAGACTCCCTATGTAGAGAAAATCATTACCAAAAAAAAAAATTATTTGTAGTAAAGATAAATATATCTGAACCCATTATAATACAGATTTCTTATAATTAAAAAGAAGATGTTTCCACTTAGGCAGCATTTACACAATACCAAGATATCCAGATAAAGAATGAAAAATGATAGACAAAGATGAAAAATTATCTGAATACTGCAGTTTTGTAGAAGTACTGAATCATCTATACAATCTTCGTAACATCTGGGGTAAAAGAGTACTTAATCTTTAAAGTACAAGAGGAAAAACAGTATGACAATACTGCAACCTAAAAATGAAATGCAATGAGAAATGTTTTGAACATTTCTCTATGAAGCATAAAAAGTCACTGGTACATGCAATGTAAGGTGATGTATCCACGATGTTCACTGACCTTCCTCCCTGTTGATTCTCTTGAAAATGGATTTGAATGCACCTGCTGACTTTGGTCTAGCCAGGATTTTATAGGAGCTATAGTTCTCGATTTGTACCAAAGTGTTTCTGTCTGTAGCATATATTAGATAAAGGATAACTAATTATAGCATTAAACACTGGGAGAAAAGAACTGGCAGAAAGAAACCATATAGCAGCAGAGTTTCAGGAAGAAATCAATTCAGTTACATTTGAATCCCTTATTGTGACCAGCAAATCTTCCCATGTGTAAAAAGCACATTTCTCCATTATGACTGACTTACAATACATGAGCAGGTGAGCACTCTAAGGCTGCATGCCAATCAGAATGTAACAAAGTTTCACCAATGCCAATGCCATAGCCTCTTGAAGCTAAAACATAGAACTCGCACAACGCATTTTCTTTAACAATACCTACATTCACCAGACTGTCTCATGGGTTAAACAGAATTTTCCTAGAATTACTCCCTCTCTTGTAAATTGCCCACATCTGGCTTATTTCCCTGCGATATTTTTTCTGGAATTATGCTTTGCTAGATTAAAAAACAACAACAAACAAAAACTCCCTCCCACCTTCCACCCCACAATCATTTACCGTTATTGTCAAGGAACAACCTCAATTTTTGCTGTGTGTGTGAGGGAGAGAAAGGAGAGAAAAGAATGAGAGGAGGACCAGAAGGAGAAAAGGCCTCATCGCAGCTTTGAGAGAAGAGAGAATGGTTAAGAAAAATAAGGATGATTTATCCCACATCTTGAAGGCTGGATTTTATAGGCTGCTTTCTTGACCCGGATTAAATTATAACCAATAAAGGATCAGTAAAATTGCAGTTGATCTTGGCAAGGTGGCCTCCGTCCCATCATTCAGAATTCAGTTCCAGTGTCATTTCTTTGGAGAACTGCTTTCTTGACTTCCGTGTATAATACACAACCGGAGTCACCGTCTAACTCCCCCTTGTTTTTCTACCCTGCACAGCACTTGTGGCTCTTTGGCATTTTTGCAAGTGGGTGTGTATGTATAAGTGGGTGTGTGTTTGCTTTCTTATTTCTTTTTGCCTGCACTGCAGTGACAGCTTCAAGAGACCACAGTTCTTACTAGTCTTACGGCAGATATTGCCAGTCACCAACTCAAGATGCATTTAATTGTACCCTTCCTCCCAAATTTGTTTACAGAAACAAGGAGCCCATCGAAGAAAACAAAAACAAACAAAAGCTACCTTTCTTAGCTCCCTTGCTGCTGGGAGGGGCCACAAGATGGGCAAGGAGATACAATGAGAAATTGTTGGCTAGAGTTTTTCAGGAAAGTGTTACAGGGAGAGCAATCCTCTGGAACGTGCATTCTTCCCTTTCCGTTCTCCCCTTCCTGCCTGGAATGCAGACCCTGCGGGAGGTAGAACAGCAAGCTGGGGACCACAGGGAGAAGGTAGAGGCAGACCTGGTCCCTGGCGGCCCCTTGGAGCCACCGTGCGAGCACTGGACTGCCTATGTCTAGACTTCCAATTACGGGAGAAAAATAAAACCCTTATTTGGTGTAAGCCATCGCTTTTGGTGTTTCTGTCACTTCCTGCCAAGTCATTTCCAGCTGACATATTGCAGTATTCCTTGTACTTTAAACAGTGCCCGGCACGGGGTAGATGTTCAACATTTGTGGAAGGTGGGGTGGCATTTAAGGCCATTCAGATCAGGCCCTAATATAACAGGTGTACATTACAGTTTGAAGATGCGAGTTAATCATATTCTTCATCCTTAACAATTGCAAGCCAATTGACAAATAGACACAGAAGACAAATAACAGATTTTTTTTTTTTTTTTTTTTGAGACAGTCTTGCCCTGTTACCCTGGCTACAGTGCAGTGGCATCATTGTAGCTCACTGCAGCCTCAAACTCCTGGGCTCCAACAATCCTCCTGCCTCAACCTCTGGAATACCTGGGACTGCAGGCGTGTGCCACCACACCCAGCTAATTTTTTTGTATGCATGGGGTCTGGCTCTTGCTCAGGCTGGTCTTGAACTCCTGAGCTCAAGCAGTCCTCCCGCTTTGGCCTCCTAGAGTGCTAGGATTACAGGTGTGAGCCACCACACCCAGCCTCAAATAAGAGATTTTTTCAAATAAACTTTCATTCATTCATTCAATATTTATTGAATTCCCACTACGTACCAGACACCATGCTAGATATCAGGGATGAAGCAGTGAACATAACAGACCAAAATCCCTGCCTTCATGGTGTCTCTATTTAGTGGAGGAGGAAAGGGAATAAACAAAATACATGTGGCCGGGTGCAGTGGCTCACACCTGTAATCCTAGCACCTTGGGAGGCTGAGACGAGAGGATCACTTGAGGTCAGGAGTTTGAGACCAGCCTGAGCAAAAGCAAGACCATCTCTACTAAAAATAGAAAGAAATTAGCCGGGCATGGTGGCGCATGCCTGTAGTCCCAGCTACTAGAGAGCCTGAGGCAGGGGGATCACTTGAGCCCGGGAGTTTGAGGTTGCTGAGCTAGGCTGATGTCACAACACTTTAGCCTGGGTGACAGAGCGAGACTCTGTCTCAAAACAACAACAACACATGTGTGTTAGGAGTTGGGGGGGATCATTTGGAGAAGGGGATCAGAAAAGGCCTCCGCGAGGAGTCAATTGAGTGTAGCTCTGAAAGAGCAGTATGTGAACATGTGAGCGAAGAGTGTTCTAGGCGAAGGGAATAGCATA
Source organism: Indri indri (assembly GCA_004363605.1). Taxonomy (NCBI): domain Eukaryota; kingdom Metazoa; phylum Chordata; class Mammalia; order Primates; family Indriidae; genus Indri; species Indri indri. The sequence goes on along the minus strand of RJWJ010000113.1, from coordinate 111,667 downwards.
TCTGCGGGTCTGCAGCAGACACTTCCAAGGTGCTGACATGTGTCTCACGCTTTATCACTTTAGCGTCAGCCTGATGTCAAATCGCCAGCATCAGCATCCTTTTTGTCCGACGACTTTCTCTGGGCAGTGGACCCTGCCCTGCCCACTCGCACAACTGGCTGGCAGAGGTGAGAACGACCCAGGCCAGAGACAGGCGAGTGTGTGGGAACGTCCCTCGCCCCTCGGGAAGGCTGACGCTGTCAGCCCGTGACGTGCAAGCTCTACACCGGCTCCCAGACCTTGCAGTGGAATTCAGATCAGTCGTCCACAGTGGTAGCTGGCTTAGTAGCACACACTTTATTGGGAGTCTTTCCTTTCCCACCTCCCTTCCCAATTTCCTACAGGTATTTCCTTTACTTTCCAAATAAACAATGTATACTCAAATCCTTATCTCCAAGTCTGCTTCCGGTGGGGTACACAAACTGAGAAAGACCCCATGTTTGGGCATGTAAGGAGGCCAGGATGGCTGTAGCTGGGGGCTGGGAGATAGGAGAGGAAGTCAGAGAGTGACAATGCAGTCACGTGGTCGAGGCCCTGCAGGACCCTGTACTTCAGCTTTTACGCCACGTGAGAGAGCAAGTCTTTGGAGGGTTTGGGGTCAAGTTCTGACTTATATTTTAGATGCTCACTCTACCTGTTGTGCTGAGAACAGATGGTGGGGGGATAATGCTGGAGGCAGAGGGACTTCCAAGGAAACTATTACACTATGACAACTAGTGTGGGCAATAGATGATGAGAACTTGGGCCAGAGTGGCAGCTTTATGGCTGGTGAAGCTGGAGTGAAGATCACTGCCTAGACACGATGCCAAAAGGATCTTCCTGTCTCCGCCCACCTCACTTGAATTTATCCTCCAACAGAGCAGCTGGAAAACCTCAGACCTCCGATGCTGGACAGAGTCAGCATTCAGTAAATGATATACTTAGGTTTGAGTCCTGGCTCTGTCACTCACTACCATGTTGCTTTGCACAAGGTGCCTAATGTCTCCAGGGCTAAAAATATCACCTTCCCCCTAGGGCTGCTGTGAAGATTAAATTAAATGAAAGAATGTTTGTAAACTGCTGAGCACAATGCTTGGACCAATAAATTACAGCTTTGATATTATCATTCTAATTATCATATTTCATCAACTATAAGACATCATTCTTACTAAATGCATTATTCATCTACCTCCAAGGAAGAATTAAAATGCTGTCAATTAAACTATGACCCAAGGCCTTAACAGCAGCCCTGCATGACACACGAATGGGACACATCAGCTCCTCACTGCTTTGAAATGCCTTTCATCTGGTCCCAGGAATTTGTCCATTTCTCCTGTCATCAGTCGTACACCTTGATGTGTGATGGGAAGTGTTTTTGCATATATCTGAGAAACAGCATGAACTCAAGTATAACTAGCAGATTCATCTCCACAGGTGTATCTATTTTCTTAGGTCCCTTCCACAAAACACTTAGAGGAATCAATGTCATTCCACCTTTGACGAGTGTTTGTTTCAATGACATCATTTGCACCCTGCTACTTTGCTTCTGTATCTATAAAAACTGTGGATATAATCATTTGAGAGTGGAATCATTGTGTACCCTTTTGTGAAGTATATCAGATGTCAATTAAACTCAACCTGTATAGTTTCAGCAATGGACAAAATGTCATGGAAGCAACAATTTTCAACATATACGACCAAGTTAACAGATTCACAGGCAAGAACAACTACATTGCAACCCAACAGAAATGGATAGACATGTATACCAAAACTCATGTACTAAAGTGTTCATAGCAGCTATAGGAGAAAAAGTGTAAGAGCATTTCCTCACCTATCACAAGTTCATGGGCAAGGCTCCATGACAGACTAACAAGAGAAAAGCATATACATTTATTTAGTATAAGTTTTACATGTCACTGGAGCCTTCAGAAATTAAGACCCAAGGAAGCAGGGAAAACTGCATTTTTATGGATAGTCATGAAGTATGATTGGAGGACAAAAGGATGTGATCTAGCGGTAATCAGCCAGGCAGAACCTAGCAGGCTGGTTTGTTCAGATTCTCGTGGCATCTCTGTGTCTCCATTCCTTTCCTCCATGTACAGAGAGAACCGCTCTTGAATGAGAGTCTTATTACATAGTTTCAGGGGAAGGCCAGCTGGTATTTATGAACTGCTTCATGGGAGAAGGACAAGAGAAGGTCAGAGAGACCTTCGTGCTTCTGTGGTTTTCTTAAATGCCAAGGTGCCATATTTTGGGGCTAGCATGTCCTTCCTCAACCCCATTCTCAGCTCTATTCCTCAGAGCTTCAAACTGGAAACTTTCCAAATATCCATCAATGGTAGAATAGATAAAAGCTGGTATATGCATGCTGTGAAATACACAGCAATGAGAATGAATAAAAAAACTACCTGCAACAACATATATAAACCTTACGGACATAACATGGGGGAAAAAAAGAAACCAGATAATAAAATACAATTGTACTCATATGAAGTTCAAGAACAGTCAAAAACTCATCTATGCTGTTAGAAGTCAGGAGCATTATTACTTGGGGTGGGGGTTGGGTAATGACTGCATTTGGACAAGAGAAGAACATCTAAGATGCTAGCAATGTTGTTTCTAGAACTAGATGCTGACTACATGGACGTGAATGGTTTATGAAATTAAAATTCATTGAGCTGTATACTTACGACATATATTTTTCTATAAGTATATTATAGATCAAAAAAGTTTAGACTATTGAAGACCTAGTGTGTATGCACATATTTGTGTATATATGCATATACATATAAGCACAAACATGTACATACATAGGTGTGTGTACATGCATGTACACAATTAAAAAATCTTTATTAGGATGCAAATGTGACACTGGAATGAAAGATGACTTGGCATGTCATTTTATCATAAAATTGGATTGATTAAAACTTTATGCCAAACAAACAAAACAATCAATACTTGTTTCTTTCGTTGCCTCCTGTTCACAGTTGCAATCAGAAATAAAACTTTATTGAACAAGAAAAATAATTTTCTTTTTATAATGTTATTTTAGTTTTCTCTCAAGGTAAATTCCTACTGAACCTGCCTGGCCTTCCTGTGAGTGCACAATGCTGCAGAAGAAACAAGTATTTCTGCCTGGAAAAATATTTCCCCATGAAGTGTGTAGAACTGTAGCTGGCAGTACAAGAATCCTCAGTTCACGAGGTCAAGGCTCAATCATTAGATGGGATGAGAGTGATGAACTAGAAGAATGCCCACACTCCAATGGGATTCTCTTTTCTCTGTACACTAGTAAAGCTGTCCCTTCTTATTTATGCTATAATTTACCAAACCTCTGGTCATTTCCCTCCGCTTCTGTAACAGCCCTGGAGGTTGAAAAGACTGACGTCTTCTCTCCAGGAATGCCCAACCCTCTCTTCCTGCACAGTGTAACTAACTTCTTTTCATCTGGTCTTACATGCTTGGCTGCAAGATTAAGTTTAGATTGCTCTTCAGTGAATATATTAGTTCATCCACCAGTTGAATACCACTGATAGACTTGAGCTACCCAAGCTGGATCAGAAAAATCAGCCAGTCCAGCCCAGCCCACACTCTGCACCTGCCAGATCGCGAGATGCAATAAAATGGTTGATGCTTTCAGGCACTGAGGTTTGGAGAAGTTTTGTTAAGCAGCAATAGATAACTGGAACAGCAATAATTTGATTCGAATGATGAGTAATTAAAAGGAAATGCATTGATTCATGCAGATTTGGGAAAAGGCTAGAAACTTATTAGCTTCAAGAGGATTGCAGAATGACATAATTGAAATGAACCTTAGAGACCTTAGTACCAACCTTTACCTCTAAAGTTCCTAGGGCTCAGTCCTTGTTCCTTTGCTCTTCTCTACATACACTCAGCCCTTGGAGATTTCTTTCAGTTTCATGGCTTTAAACAGCAGCCATATGCCAATAACTCCCAAATTATCTCTAGCCCAGACCTTTCTCTTGAACTCCAGACTCATTTGTTAAACTATGTACTTTCAGTTTCTCCTCTTGGATATCTAATAGATACATCAAAATTAACATGGCCAAAACTTGACTCCTGTTCTTCTACCCAACTCCCAACTTGTTCCGTATATAGTTTTCCATGTCTCAGTAAATTTCAACTTCATCTGTGCAGTTGCTCTGGCCTAAAACCTGGAATTCATCCTTGCATGCTCTCTTTGTCTCACTTTCCATATCCTACCCACCAGGAAACCCTGTCGGCTCCACCATCATAATGAATCCAGGATCAACCACTTCGAACACTTCTGCTGACAATCTATGCCCTGGTCCAAGTCATCACCATCTCTCACCTGGATTGAGCCACTGCTCTCAGCAGCTGGAAAATGGACACTCCTACAGGTAGAGAGGATTTGGCCAGGGCACCAACGGCATCAACTGCAGTGATAGCACACGGAGCTGCGCCTATCACCCAAGTCACCTGACTCTCCTGTTAAAGTTCTCTGTCTTGCAGCACTGACAGTCATTGATTCGACAAACATATAATAAGCACCTACGCCATGCCATGCACTTCTCCAGCACTGTGGACACAGGGTTGAGCAAAGCAGGTAAGTTTCTGAGAGCTCATGTATATTCCCCCTCATATTCCAGAGGGGCAATAACAAGCCTGGACTTGGCAGTGACCAGATTGATTCCTTTGCCTCGTCCAAGTGCCTCGTCCAGAATTATTTTAGATTCTTCCTTCTTACTCTATATATTCAACCAGTATCCAGTTAAATAGGAAAAAAATATATATATAATATGCACACATGCATGTATATATGTATTTGTATATACATGTATGTATATATGCATACATACATGTATGTGTGTGTATATAAATATAGGGAGAAAACCAAAATACTTTATATGTATATATATTTTTTTCTGGTTTCCTATGTATGTAAATATTTTTCTAGTTTCTGGTGGTATATATACATACTCACCTCAAAATGTCAGAGGGCCTCAGGGTGGATCTCAACCTAGGTTTTCTTCATCTGCCTATTTCTCCAGCTGCTCTCACCCAGTCCCGTGGCTTTAAAATGTACCTGCTTACTTATGACTCTTGGTGAAAGAAATGAAAAGGAGTAAGGGATTTCCTTAGTGCTCCACACTGGAATGAAGGAAGAGCCAGTTTGGACTTCACTTGGGGGCACAATCTTAAAAGTGAATTTGGTGAACTTATAGCGGAAACTAAAAAGCCTTTAGTCAAATTAAAGGCTCCACATAAAACATGTGGACCAGAGTGTGAAATTGATTTTCCTATCCTTTTCATTTCCTGCTGGAAGAATTTAAGAATATGTAATAAATGAGCTACACTGGCCCACATGTAAGACAGGCTTTCCAGCCTAGCTGGGCTTCTGTGAAGTTACACGTACACTCTAAACACCCCTAAGGCAAGGGCTGTGGTCCTCACCTGGGAGGTGGTTTTACCCCCAGGGGACATTTGGCAATGTCTGGAGATTATTTTGGTTGTCAAAACTGGAGGGGGGATGCTACTGGCATCTAGTGGGTAGAGGCCAGGGATGCTGGTAAACATTCTGTGATGCACAGGAAAGACCGCCACACAATTATCTGGCCCCAAATGTCAACTGTGCTGAGGTTAAAAAACCCTGGCTTAGGGATAAGTACTTACTCTTCTCCCCCTGACACCCTAATCCATCCCAATATAGATGTCTCGTCCCTTCAGCGATTTTCTTATTTAAAATAGTTATGACTCTATTAGTTTAGACAACCAGCTTTCACGGTCTGGGTCTCAGTTTCTGTACAGCTAATCTGCAAAGATAGCCCCCAAGAAAGCAGACCTCCTGCATTCATGCCCTCGGGTAGTCCTCTATGTCTGAATCTAAACAGTCCTGTGACTCATTTTAACCAATAGGGTGTGGCAAATGTGTCACTATGCTAGATCCAGGCCTAAGCCTTAGGAAGACCGGGTAGCTTCTGCTTTTGTGCTTTTGGAAGCCCTGAGGTGCCATGTAGGAAGTCCAGCTACCTGGCTGTAGAACCAAATGGAGAGGCTATGTGGAGAGGCCATGTGGACAGGGAGAAGCTCTGAGGCTACGTGTGGAGAGAGAGAGGCCCAGTGTCCCAGCCTTCCAGCTATTTCTGTAAAAGTATTAGACAAATGGGTCCATTGAGGCTCATAGTAACTATAGCCACAGCAGACATCACAGGAGCAGAAGAACTGCCCCGCTGAACCCAGTCAGCCCACAGAATTGTAAGAGATAACAAAACAGCTATTGCTTTTTTTTTTCCTTCCCACCCACCCGTCAATAGCTATTGTTTTAAGCCATGAAGTTTTGAGGTAGCTTGTAACACAGTGATAGACAACTAAACTGTTTCCTTATCTCTAAAATGAGAACATGGGATGAAATCATATTTCAAATTCTTTTTAGCCTCGGAATTCTTGATCTAAACAAAATCTTATCTGGAAGCACAATACATCTATACCTGTCAGGAATATTTTCTGGAGTGCCAGTGACAGAAAACTCAACCAAAGTGGTTTAGACAATAGCGGCTTCTTCCTCACCTGGCAAGAAGTCTGGAGCCACGTGGTTGCTGGAATTGGTTTACTGGCTCCCTGAGGTCAGAGCCAATTCTGAGATTCCAGGCATTCCCACTATGCTTACAGCCACATGGTCACGAGATCACTGATATAGTGGAAGACATAATGTTGGTATCATAGGGAGGAGGAAGGAAGAACGGGAAAAACGTACCAGCCATGTATGTCCCATTTTAATAAGGAAATCAAAGTTTTCTAAAAACTTTAGCAGCAGTTGACTTCCTCTCATGGTTCGTGGCTAAAACTGGATCATGCTTCAATCCATATTTTCCAGGGAGGCTGTAAAGTTGAGGAACAGGATTGTTCCTGAGCAATAAATAATTAGCTTCTGAAACGAGGTAAAAAGCACAAAAATGGAGGTGATCTGATTAAATTAAGGGAGATGGGGCATAGATTCTGTCAGCTCATCTCCCTCCCTGTCCTCAATAGTCCCTGCTACTACACTAGATCCCAGGGGGCCTCCAGCAAAACCCCAAGACTCCAGAAAGCCAAGCCTAAAAATCACTTGGCTATAGCTTGCCTCTCTTCCTGCTTTGACATTCTAGAATCCGTACAGACAATTGATGTAATTTCTCGGAGTATCAAGTTCTATATTTTTTTTTTTTTGGTGGGATGAGCATCTTAAATTTTACCTGTCTCAGATTATAAGAGCTCCCCTTCCCAGTATCATGAGATTTCATTTCCATTCATTCATTCATTAACCTCCTTTAGGAAACCCTGACATCTCTCCCAAATATAGTAATCAGTAGCAGATTAAAAATATTTTCAGGATCATTGTTTCAATGACCTTCACAAGGACTCCATAAGGCAGGTATTAGTAAAGTTTTACAGGTGAGGGAATGAAGCTCAGGAAGACGACAAATGAGCCAAGGTTACGCAGTGCTGGAACTGCCACTCAAATCATCTGATTCCATATCAAGAGCTCTTTGTACTCACTGAATTCTAGAATCTCTTCCAGTTACCTGGGAGTAGAATGGCATAAAGGTCAAATGAGGTTCTTGCTGTCACAGGACTTATGTTCTAGATGGGGAATCCTCTCAACTAGGTGGCTGGGGAAACCTTTCAGAGAAGATGGTCATCTGTGCTGAGAAAGTTTCAGCCATGAGAAGATCTTGGGGGAAGACCCCCAGGTCATCATGGAAGGACTTGTGTATCTGAGGAGTCATAAGGAGACCTTTGTCATTGGGCTGGAGGAAGAGAGGGGACAAAGTCAAGAGGAGTGGTCAGAGGGGCGAGGAGAAGCCAGCTTGTTCACTTGCCCAGAACTACCTACTTCTCAAAACTCACCTTCCCATATGATCCTTTTCAAAGGACTCACTCTGGTTTCACTTTTATCTTCTTTGAGGGTCAAGAACTAGAAAGGTCAGAACCAGTGTTGCTTATTCTGGAAACTAGTGGTTTTATAAAAGTAGACTTGGAAGAGAAATAGTGAGAGAGAGTCTACGGATGAATCTTCCTAATGATCTTTCTGTTTTTCCTTCTCAGTTAGAAGGTGGCGTTGACCAGATGAATCATCGTCTTTGTGGCTAAGAATTGGAGTCAGGAAAATATGACACTTTAGGGGACATACACCCCATTTGGGATACATCCATCCTGGGGTGGAGAGTAGGGAGCCAATGCAATAATATATGCTGCAAAACACAGAGGGAGGGTCCTACAGCTCCTCATTCCACAGCTGCAGAATTTATGGGCTAAGCCCTCGCTGTCTGTTAGAAACCATGAACAGATTTTCTAACTACAAAATCACCCTAAGCTAAGTGTAGACAAATTGATTAGTGACGCCTGCCAGCAATTAGCAATTCCGCAGGACCATTGCCCTAACATGAGGTGTTTGGTTTTTTGTTGTTTCTTTTTAAGTAAGATTGAGACTAGAATTTAAAAATTGGATGGCTCCTTTTGAGCCAGAGCTTCAGAAAGCTTCAATGGACAAGAAGAAACTTTTGGTGCACAGGTGAGACCTGTAGTCTCTACAGGGTTTTCAATGACCCCCAAATGCCATTTACAAATCTTCCTAACAAGACACTCTGGGAAATAAACTTAAGATAACCACCCTTGCCCTTTGATGGGGGAACTGAGAATCTTTTTAAGGAAGTTTAATATGATGGCAGAATAAACTATAGCAAACCAATGATTGAAGGATTGATACTGTGCAAGCACCACCCTCGCACGCCCTGCATGCCAGATGATTGCCATTGTCCCTTTACTGAAATGAAGGGCCACCAAGGACCCTCAACCATTACATTCCTTGACCAGCATCCACATTTTATTCTGTGATCCTCAATGGAATAATAGTGAACCATACAATAAAATGATGATGATGGTGACTACGACAAAAACAATAGCTCTGCCATTCACTGAGCATGTATTAAGCACCAGTAGCTCGGCATGTATCATCTCATTTAGCACTCAAGACACCCATGTGAGGTAGGTACTGGTATAATACAAATACTGTTATAATACTAGACGCCATTATAATCTCCATTATACTGAAAATAAAACTGAGTCAAGTATTCAGTGACATGCTCAAGTTGACTGACATACTTTAAGAGGAGGACCTAGAATTTGATTCTAGGCTTCCGAATCTAGAGTAAGTGAACTTAACCACTAAGCATTCTGCCTCTTGAACAACATTTGTGCCAACAGGATCGAACTTCTGTTTTTAAAGATCCTTGGAAGGCCATCAGATGCTTCCACTGAAGCTGCTTCTCATTTTGGGTGGGAGGGTTTTGGGGTCATGTTTGGATTTAGTTGTGTTTCTAAGTTCACAGGTTCACAGTAAACAAATATGTCAGGCCCAGCCGAAGGCAGCCTAAAGTGTTCTACCTTGGTTGGCTAGCAGTCCATGTTCTGTGTCATTTGGAATGGTTGGTCTGCACCTTGCTTGTTCTCCAGGAAAAATGCCATAAAGGAGTTCAAACTTCTTAACAAAACGAAGGTAATCACACACAATTCTACCTTTAGGAAGGAAAAGAAAGGAGGAAGGGAAGACAACCTCTTACAGCATCCCAATGGACAACCACAGGGTGGGGAGGACAGGGAGAGGAAATCCTTTACGTTTCCGAGATGCCTGACTAAAACATTCCAATGTTAGGAGAATTCTAAGCCAAAGACCAAGAGAGATGCCCTTCTATCTATCAGCCTGTGATCAACCGGTTCATTTTGCAAGGTACTGAGCAACTGACTCCAGACTCTAAGAGATAGATGTCAGTTAGAAAAGTTTTCGAAAAAGTCCCTTTTATTTTCCACTCAAAATAACATTAAGTGACGTATTGGAACACAGACCGTGCCCACCTTTTCAGGTGCTTCCTCTGTCCTGGTCAGCGCCCCGTCCACCTGGGTCAGCCTTCCACTTCCAGGCACGAGATCTGCTTCCTGAGCAGTTGCCAAGGGCTTGGATTGTGCAACAGGAAGAGAGGAGGATTATCCCTATGGGGCAAACCTTGACCAGAGGGAAACAGGAGACCGGAGGGAGAGGAGCAGATAAATTTCCCCTCCTGTTCCTCTCCCACGGACCACTCCCAGGCACAGCTCCTCTTTGCGACCCTTGCAGAAAGAACCGTGTGCAAACCCAACAAGCCTGCGGAGGGGTCCACGTGTCTCCTTGTGACTGGCTCAAGATACACAACATCACCTTGCTTTATGCGTTACCTCACCTGTCTTTTCTTCCCTCACCACCTCCCTGGGTTTGAAACTCCCAAATTAAAGTTTTAGTGCCTTCCACATGGCTGCACAAATACAGAACTAACCCTGAGAGCTGAGTATGGCTATTTTGACTAAGTTCTTGCCAATGGAACGTGGACAGAAGTGGCGCACGCGAATTCCAGGAATTACCCTTGAAAACATTTGAGTATACACCTCGCCCACCCTCATTCCCCACCTCCTCCCTGCTGACTGGAAAGTAGCAACAACTGGAACAATCTCGGAGGCAGCAAATCAATGGCAGTGATGGACCACTCGGCATTGGGTTTTTAGGTGAAAGAGAGATAAACTTTTATATATTTTTTAAATTTTATTTTTAATTCATTTTCATTTTAATTTTTTTTTAAAGACAGGGTCTCACTCTGTCACCCAGGCTGGAGTGCAGTGGTGCAATCATAGCTCACTGCAACCTCAAACTCTTGGCATGTCCTCCCGCCTCAGCCTCCCAAAGCACTGGGATTACAGGTGTGAGCCACTATGCCTGACCGACTTTAATATTAATATTTGAAATAAAATTGCCCAGGCATAGTGGCTCACGCCTGTAATCCCAGCACCTTGGGAAGCTGAGGCCGGGAGGCCCACTTGAGGCCAGGAGTTTGAGACCAGGCTGGGCAAAATAACCAGACTCTATCTCTACAAAAAATTTTAAAAACAAAATAAAATAAAATAAAATTGTATTAGGTACCTCAATCTTTGCCTCAGGCTCTACTTTCTAAAGAACCGAAGCCAAGACCCATCATAAGCAGATAATATCTGCATTTTGTTTGCCAGCTTTCTTCTGGTGAGGATACTTTTTCTGAATTGCAGCAGAATTCCCAGCTGAGCTGGAGGTGCTGCTCTGCCTGAGGAGGGCAGACACATCTGAAGATAAATTCTTCTGTGGCCAAGCGTGCAGACACGGTTTGGATCCAGCTTTTCCCCTTGCAGGGTGACCTTCTTTTATGTCTGAGATGAGGGACAGATGACATCCAAATGCAAATTATTTCCCCCTCTTTGGAGCATTGAGCACTTGGTTGCTTTTAGTCTCAAATAGAAATATGACAAAGGCAGAAAGCATGCTCAAATTCTCATGATGGAGAGAAAGATAAAAAGATTTAAGAACTTCTCAGGCTTCCATTCTCTCCCTGGTAAAAATCACTAAGTTAGCTCTAGGAATGAGCTGGCTCAGGGCTGCCAGTGCATGGTCTTTTGTGTTCAGCTCTTAACATGAAAGAAAGACCATGGCAAGACAAATGGCCAAGGTCTTGGCCCGCTGAGGCAGGATCAAGAGAAGTGCCCTGGCAAAATATCTAAACCTAAGGGTGTTATACCTGGAAGTAGAGATGAGACAGATTATGAAGATGAGAAGGAAAAAACCCCAAACATTTCCCTTTGATCCAGCAATTCTACTTTTAGGAATTTGCCTTAAGGAAAATACTAAATAGTTAGGATTAATGTAAAATAATACTTATGGCAGAATTGTTCATGTTAATGTAATAACACAAAACAACACACAATACAGAAGAAGTATCTATCATTAGTAACACAGTTATACAAATTCCGGCATATCCATATAATGTAATAGTAGGTTGTCATTCAAAATGATGATGAAGATTTATATTTTTGACATGAAAAAGAAGGCCATGATGTATTTGTGGGTTTTTTTTTAAATCATATTACTAAATGCAGTAAAATCGCATCTATATTCTAGAACAATGGTTCTCAAAGTGTGGTCCCTGGACCAGCAACCTCAGTGTCACCTGAGAACTTGCTAAAAAGGCAAATTCTTCTTCAGACCAACTGAATCAGAAACTCTTGTAGCAGTGTCCAGCAGGCTGTTTTAATAACCTCTCCAGGTGATTCCGGTGCATGCTAAAGATGGAGAAAAAAGAAGGAGGTGGCTAAACGTATCTGTAAGGGATAAGGAAGAGCCCTGCCTCCCCTCTGTTATTTTAACAAAGCCCAATCTCATGGCTATTAGGTAGAGCAGCCGGTAACAGAAAAACCCAGCCTAAGTGGCCTTAAACCATCAGCGGATTTATTGCTTCACATAAACTTGGAAAGGGCAGGTTCCAGACCCTGTATTTCAGGCTCCATCTCCATTTGTTCTGATTTTTTCATGGATTTGCTTCATTTCATTCTGGCAGCCAGATGGCTGTTGCGGTTCCAGACATCAGATCCAGACACACCACATCCTGAGGAAGGCATCTCTTCTGGAGTCTCAGACGCTTTTTCCAGGAGCCCTCCTCTCCTGAGATGTGAGGCTTTTCCTCATATCTCATTGGCCATAACAGGGTTACGTGCTCATTCCTGAACTTATTACTAGTGAGGGGAATAAGAAAACCACGATTAGCTTATGTATCGGGATTCAGCCTGAGCTAGAGACCACCACCTCCCCTGAAGGATGCTCGCTGAACAAAATTGAGGTCCTGACAGAAAAGGAGAAAGGGAGAAAAAGGCTTTGGAGTAGGCAACAAACTGTCTGCTCCAGGTGTTCTGAGCTAATAACAGCTTCTCTGTATTTTTTATAACATCTAACAATTCCTCACTGCCGTGAATAACTTGGTAGGTGTGTGAAAAAATGGGGCCTGCTGGTTTTTTTCTTTCTAGGGTGTTCCCTGTTTTAGAAATGGATCCTGAGTCTGAATAGGAAGAAGAATCTATGTTATAGAAGGTTTTCTTTTCTTTTTGCAGCTTCAGAGATTGACAATGCCAAGCGCTAGTTAGGCTGTGGAGTGACGGACAATCTCATACATAGCTGGGGGACTAGGAATTGGTGCAAACACTTTGAAAACCTGTTTGGTAGTATCTATTAAAGCTAAACACACATTTATCCTATGACGGAGCAATTTTACTCCTCGGAATTCCAGGAGAGATGTGTGCACGGACAAGCAGCTTTCTCCACGACAGCACCAAACCGATGTGCCCATCAACGGAAGAAGGGACAAGTTATGGTATAGGCATGCAAAGAAATACCGCACAGCAATAAAAACGAACACGCTGCTGCCACTTCCAACAACACGGATGCATCTCAGAGACAGAAGATCAAATGGAAGGCATCAGACATAAAATAACAGATACCGTATGATTTCATTTATGTAAAGTTCAAAAACAGGCAAAATCAATCCGTGGTGATAGAAGTCAGTATTGTTATCATCTACATTAAAAAAGAAAAACTTCCAGAGTGGTCTTCCCTTACCAGACAAACAGCCTTTATAATCGAAACAGTGTAGTATTTGCAAAAGAAAAGATAAATAGGCTAGTGAAATAAAACGCCCAAAAATAGATGCGAGCAGATATGAAAATTTAGCCTATGATAAAGATGGCACGTCAATTCGCTGGAGCAAAGATATTTACTAAATGGTGCTGGGAGAACTGGGTAGCCAATTGTAAAAGATAAAATTAAATGCATATGTCCCACATACACAAGAATAAGCTCCAGATGGATCAAGCAACATAAATGGAAATTGGAAAAAAATAAAATCATACAAGTACTAACAAAACATAAGTGAATACCTCATTAACCTTAATGTAGGGAATGACTTTGTAATAATGACTCAAAATTCCTGAGGCAATCAAAGAGTGATGAATTTGACTGCATAACGTTAAAAATTTTGCATGACAAAAATACACCATGAACAAAGTCAAATACAACTGGATGAAACTGAGAAAAAATATTTGCAACATGTATCACATATAAAGACTAATATCTCTAATATATAAAGAACATTTAAAAACCTAATAAAAGAAGAATGACACATGGACAATTTACCACAAAAATACACATATACAAATGATTCTTAAACTTATGACAAGATGTTCAAACTCCCTCCCAACTAGATAAATCTCAATTAAAACAACACTGAAATACCATTTCTCACCTGCCAGGATTGTGAAAATTAAAAAGCATGACGAACCATTCTGATAGCAAGACTGTAGGGAAGCAGTCATAGGCTGCTGGCGGGAACGCGTGCTGGTGCAATCCCCACAGAGGGGAATTCGGAATTCTCTAGCAAAACTGCATGCCGACTTACCTGCTGGCCCAGCAATTCCTTTCTAGGAATTTATACTGAAGATACATTTCCAACAATATGAAAATACATACACGCAAGTAATTCTACCATTGTTTGTCATGCAAAATATTGGAAATCACCTATATGCCCACACATAGGAGAGGGGTGGATAGCTAGGGTACATACACAATGGAGCACTGTGCTGTGGTCAAAAGAGAATGAGGAAGTTCTCAAGGAACTGGCATAACGTAATTTCCAATAGCATGTTTTAAGTGAAAAAAAAAAACCAGAGTATCTTTAGTGTGCCACCTTTCATGTAAGAAAGAAGGGATATGAGAAAATATACATGGGACAGATAAAATGGGAACTCACGAGACTGATTGACTACGGAAGATGGATATGGGATGGAAAGGATGGGGGAATGGGGGTGGAGTGGAAGACCTGAGATGAGAGTGACACTTCCCAGTATAGTTCTAGGTTTCAGAACTGCGGGAATGTTTTACACTCTTGAAAAATAAATACATAGTTGAAATCAACCAGGAGGTAGGGGGGAAACCAAACAGAACACAAACAACAACAAATAAACTTGTGGTATAACTCACAGGTAACATAATCACTGAAGGTAGGGTGGGCTTGGGAAAGCTAACCTAAGTAAGTTCACAGCACAGTATTTTTACTACATATTGCAAGACTAAAGAACTGTACCCAAATATTGTATTCTAGTTAAATTGATTTTCAGAGGGGTGTGGATGAGCAATTTGTTTTGTTTTGTTTTTGAGAGAGGGTCTTGCTCTGTCACCTGGGCTAGAGTTCCATGGCATCATCATAGCTCACAGCAACCTCAAACTCCTGGACTCAAGTGATCCTCCTGCCTCAGCCTCCCAAGTAGATGGGACTACAGGCACATGCCACCATACCCAGCTAATTTTTCTATTTTTTGTAGAGACAGGGTCTCAATCTTTGCCTCCCAAAATGCTAAGATTACAGGTGTGAGCCACCACTCCCAGCCATGGATTAGCAATTTTGAAGCTGTTATGTATATTCAAAGATAGAGCAGACTGGTGAATGTATTGTGAATGAGATACAGGTTTCTTACTGTTAGAGAAAAGAGTTACACACAAGAAAAGGAGGAAGGGGGCAAGGGTGACATACGTAACCTAAACATCTGTACCCCCATAATATGCTGAAATTAAAAAAAAAAAAAAGAAAAGGAGGAAGACTAGAATAAACCATGTGATATTAAATTGGAATTGGACTTGTCAGTATGGAACTTATCTGTATGGAGATACAGATAGATGTAGAAATAGAAGTAGGTGTGTGTGTAGCTATGATTTAGTATACACATATATATATCTCCCAGTGCTTTCTGCTCAGGGGACCCAGGAGCAATGAAAACAGTGACATCTCTGCAGCAATATGTGTGTCTAGAGCCCAGATCTCCGTCTCTGTGCCATTTCTCGGTGAAAGAACAAGAGCTTCTTAAAGAAGTAATTGATTCCAGGGCTGGCGCAGGGAAAGCACAAGATGAGCCTGGAACATCTTATGGTTAGAGAAAGTAGAGAAAAAAAATTTTTTAAATGTGGGGCACATTTAAAGGACACAGAAGCCAAATTGAAGGTACTCCCAATGACCAAAGATGGGACAATCTGAGCAATAAAATACTGGCAGGAACGAATTACAACATAGAATAAAATGAAATATCCATGAGCACATGCTGATTCTAAATAATCGATAAATACATATAAAATGTATAATTGATAATTAAAAAATTAAAAATTTATTTGTTAGAATGCTTACTAAATAAAATTTAATGTGTTAAAAATCGATGAATAATCGAATAAAGAAATAAATGGGAAAAGGGGACAGCTCTTTCTTACAGCAGAATGCCAATTCATAAATGTAGAAAGAATGATTAAAACAACAGAGAATCACCATTTGGCAAACAATAATAACGGGTGCTGAAATTATCGGGTGAATGTATGATAAGTAATAAGATATTTGCCTGGTCTCAAACTATCTCCCAACAAGATATTTATTAATTAGAAAGGGGGAAATAATATACTAACTTTACAGTTGAGAAATCTGGCAGACACCACCTTCATCGTGTGATCAAGACTAATGTCACCAATAACGAGACATTATCATGTATCTCTAGATAGTATGCACTAACGACACAAGATCTCTTCTGTTACAGAAAATGGGTAGCCTGGATTTAATCACGAGGAAACATCACATAAACCTAAACTGAGGGACATTATACAAAATAACTGACCAGTCTCTTTTAAAATGTCACGAAAGACAGGAAGGACAAAGGCACTGTCCCAGGTTGGAATAACTAACGAGACATGACAACAGGATACAATGTGTGAACCTGGCAAGGATCCTGGACCAGAAAAAAAGACATTAGCAGAATAATTAGTGAAATGGGAATAAAGTGTGCAGAATAGGTAATAGAATTGTATCGTTGTTGATTTCCCTGTTTTGATAATTGGCGGATGACTTGGAAAAGGTGGGTGAAGGGCAGGCAGGGACTCTTTATACCACTTTGCAATTTTTTTGTAAGGCTGAAATTATTTCAAAATGAAAAGTTAAAAAAGAATTGAAATACTAGTTACCCTTGGAGCAAGTACCAACTAGGAAGGGCATGAGGAAACCTGGGTGCTGGAAATATTCTGCATCATGATGTGATCTGGGCACGTCATGATCGTGGGCACATACATATTTAAATTCCACTGAGCAGTGAACACTTAAGATTTATGCACTTTGCTGTAGATACGTTATTCCTGAATTTTTTTTTAAGTGTTAAAAAAAAAAAACTACGCAAATCTACTTTGGCCAAGTAAAGAGTAAGCTCAGTGATTTACATTGGGCTAGGATCCTGATAAAAGTCCAGAATGTACTATTTATCATCATGATGCTGTCAGTGAATACAGCAAGTCCCCAGATGAGAGAGCAAATATCGCAGCCCAATCCAGGATTTAAAGGGTGTTTATAATTGATGCATACTCTCTGAGGTGATTTTATTCCACTGATTCATCATAGTAGAGGAAATTTTAGTACTTTAAAAAAAAAAAAATGAGGAAACCCAGTTCCAGAAAAATGAGAAGACGTTGGCCACCCAGCCAGAAACTGACAAAGCAGCATTTCAAAGCTGGCTACATCTGACTTCTAAAGTCCAGCATGCTTCCTGCCATCCCACGCTGCCTCAAAGCAGAAGATTTTCACTTGTATCTTTAAAAAATGAATTCCAAGTTATTTTATATAGCTATAATTGTTAAAACCTGTGCTATGATCATATTTCACTGTACTCTGTTAAAAAAATGCCCAATTAAAGAAAACTTTGGACACTTAGGTCTTTATAAAGGAAGCGGACTTCAAATGTTGGAAGAAAAACTTCAAGTTTGGCTTTTAAGTATCGGCTTGACTTTTTTTCTCCTTTTGCTAACTTCTGGGTTTCACTTCATTAACTTTCCCTTGAATTTAAGTGGACCATCTATTACTAATCATGATAAAATAATAGAATGAGTTCAGACAGACTCACTGTCACTCACAGACTCACTCAATGGACACCAACTAAGTAATTCCTTCGCAAAATGCCTCTTTGTATCTCTTTGACACACATATTAGAGATGGTCTATTGCATCTCAAACATCATTCATTCCAATTAGTCCAGGAATCCTGAAATCATCTCAATATATCCACGTAGTTTAACAGTCTCCTGTGTGGGCTGTCTGGTGTCTAAGACCACCTGCCATAAAATCTGATACACCTAGCTCAAGTCCTGGCTCTGTCATATTTTTTTTTCCTGGTGGTATGACCTTTTGCAAATTATGTAACTTCCCTGAAATCCAACTTCCTTACCCTTGAAATGAGACACTACTTGTTGTCCTTGGCTTGCTGTGGGAATAAAAGAGGTAAAGCATTTAAAACACTTTGCATAGCCCTTGGCATGTAATCATTGTTAACTATTATTATTACCTGAATACACTAATCCAAACAGACTGGTATTCTGGTCATCGTTCAAGAGCTCACTCCAGGTGTTTTTATTGAGGACCTACTATGCGCGAAGCACTCTGAAGGATATAAAAAGTAATCATTTCTTATGTCCAAATGAAATAATTTTACCCCGAAATTTATTCTGAAGATGTTTAATGTGTGTCTACAATGTAATAGCCATTGCACCAGGTGTGGGGGAAACAGTGCAAATAAGACAAAGTCCCAAAGCTCCTGAGGCTTGCATTCTATTTGGGAAGAAACAGATAACAAAGAAGTAAACAAAGACACAAGATGATTGCAGTCAGTGCAGAGAGCATAACAGGTTTATGTGCTAAGGGGAGCCACTGGTTGACTGTGGAAAGCCTTCTGTCCCTTACTTGCCCTTCCTAAGTTCTTAACTGCTGGTGGAGCTCGAGCAGCCATATTGGACAATGTCGTGGAAGCAGGACACGCATAGGAAAGGAGCTTCCATCCTGGGCACCATGCTGTACCCATTTCTCTTGTCTAAGCCACTGTTATTTTGCGTTTTTATCCCTCACAATCCAGCTTAATAATAACCAAAACAATTACTCTCTTGTGAGGACATTTCTGCTTCTAACATTATTAAATATGGAAGTCTGGAAGAAATTCATAATTGGCTTCATAAAAGTAGAGGGAATGCCAGAGACTACAGAGTACCGTAATTACAATTTAGACTTATTTTGTGAGTGTCTTTCATTAGTACTTATTGAATACTAATTTGTGAAGCATCGTGCATATTACTTTAAACATTACAGAAGCTTTGAGTTCACCACCTCAAGCCTCATTTGAAAGACAGACAAACATAATCCCTGGAATCAAGTAGTTTCTTAAATAAGTGACTGAGCCAAGATTTGAACCCAGGTGTGAATGGGCTTCCAGTCCCGACTCCTAACCCCTGCCTCATACTGTTAACAGGAAAGTAGAAAAAGTGAACTGAAAAGATAGAGGTGAATGATGGAGATAAAGGAAGTATCAAATAAATGACTTATGAATAAAAGGAGGCAAGAGCACGAAGGATGATGGGAATAAACAATTGGTGGAAGGCCTGCCTCCGTGGTCCTCTTGGTGGTGTCTTGTTCTAATTTTGTGGCTGGAGACAACCATGTTTGCTAATGAAAGCATCCTCTTATAATCTGAGGCTACTATCAAGTACAAGATTCCCCACCTAGGGAAGAAAGCACTGAAGCTTTGCTCTATGGCAAGGTTAGGTATAGCTCTTGGCCAAGTCCTGCCCATGGCCTATTTTTGCAAATAAAGTTTTATCGACACAAAGCCATGCTCATTCACTTATGTGTTGTCTCTGACCACTTTCACACTATAACAGCAGAGTTAAGTAATTGCAACAGAGACCTTATGGTCCTCAAAGCCTTAAATATTTACTATTTGGCTCTTTACAGGAAAAGTTTGCCAATTCCTGATCTGTGGTGCAGCTACAAACCAAAGGTCTTCCTGGTTATACACGCCAGGGCTTCTAGCACATCAAGAAGCATTGGAGGCAACAATCCATTTTCCATGATTTTTTCCACTTCTGAACGTACACTATTCAGGGGAAATATTGAACCTCTCTCTTTATATATCCAATGAAAACTTTAATTAAACTCTCAGCAAAGCCAAATCCATTCTGACTGCCCTCCTGTGTGTGAGTGGTCAGTTTCATTCCCACCACCTCGGAGTCCACACCAGGAGATACTTCCTGAATCCTGTTAGCACACGCCTGCATACACTCCTGCTACCTTGCTTAAAAACATGACTGTAGCTTTAATTAAGTTTAAATCCACTGGATTCAAATTTTATTAAATCGTAATAATCTAAAGTGAAAGAAAATGGGGAAACTTGCTATGACAAGGATGGCTTTTAGAACATAATTGGTAAATAGAGTGAAAAAGGGCATCTTGGCTATATTTTTAAACTGGCAGAAAACTGCAGTGATTACATTATTCAGGAGTAATATAATTCCCCACACACTTACTCCCAGAGGGGAGAACTTGGGGTTTTAATCATTTAGTAATGCACTTGCGTTGAATCTTGCAGATTTGTCAAATGCCACAAATGAACTACAGTTTTATCTGTTTTGCTCTTTTGGGGCCAGCTCAATTTTTCATCTGCGGCATGAGCAACTTTTAACAGAGGGGACACCTAGGAAGGGAAGCCATCCTCCCCAGGAACCCCTGTGCCTCCAGGTGCTGGGCCACGCTGTTTAGAAAGTTGGTGAGGGACTTCGGACAATACCTATCACCCAGGTTTCCCTGAAACCTCCTTTAAGGCAACAGGGGCAATAATAGCTGCAACATTTAGAGGTGTTCTGGGCTCCTCATGGGAAGCTGTTCTTGCTGAAGTTTGGTTTACATGCTTGGTTGGCAGCGGCCATGCACACTCTGTTATGATGCCTGCCTCGGTAGGATCCCTTTCCTGTGTTATGTCACAGACACTTGTCATTTCTGTTTCCTCTTGGCTTCAGTCACACTGTCATAAGACTCTGCTTGCGGGGGCGGGGGGTGTACAATCCATCTCCCTGGGGATCGTTCGCTGGGCGGATTATGCATGGCAGGTTTCTAATACCAGCTGGCTTTCACATGCCAGCCAGCATGAGCTCAGCAACACGCTCCCCCGCCATCTTGTGTGCTTGGGAAATGAAAATCAGTTTGAATGAGTTAACTCTGGCCTCTGCCTAAGAAAAACAGTAATAGTGGGCGGTTAAGAGGATAGACTTTAGGAGTAAGACCAACTTGGCTCTGAATATCAGTTTTGCCTCTTCCAGGCTATGTGGCCCGTTAGTCACTTTACTATTCTGAATGTCTGCTTTTTTCTTCTCTTTTAATTTTTTTGAGACAGAGTGTCACTCTGTTGCTGCCCCGGGTAGAGTGCAGTGGTGTCATCATAGCTCACTGCAACCTCAAACTCCTGGGCTCAAACAATGCTCCTGCCTCAGCCTCCCGAGTAGCTGGGACCACAGATGTGTACCACCAGGCCCGGCTAATTTTTTCTATTTTTGGTAGAGACAGGGTCTCGCTCTTGCTCAGGCTGGTCTGGAACTCCTGAGCTCAAGGGATCTTCCCACCTCAGCCTCCCAGAGTGCTGGGATTACATGCGTGAGCCACCACGCCCAGCTGTTTTTTCATTTTTAAAATAGAATGCCAATACCTAACTCCTAGGCTTGCTGAGGGCTAAATGAGTGTGCATACATAAAGGATTTAGCTTAGACGCAGGAGGCTGACGTGGGGGGATTGCTTGAGCCCAGAAGTTCGAGTCCAGCCTAGGCAACATAGTGAGACCCCATCTCTTAAAAAAAAGGAGGGGGAGGGAACTTAGCTTAGATCCTTAGAGTAAATGTTCATGAACAAGAGTAAATTTTCCATCTAGAAATTATGAAGAAAAAAAGATATCAACAAAGCAACAGAAATATGAGCAAGAAATGTTGACAGGTCACAGAAAAAGAAATAAAAATGTCTCTTAATCATATAAAAAGATGTTTAACCTTGCTTATGATAAGAAAAATGCAACTCAAGGCCAGGCACAGTGGCTCATGCCTATAATATTATACTTGCACTCTGGGAGGCTGAGGCGGGAAGATTGCTTGAGCTCAGGAGCTCAGGAGTGAGACCCTGTCTCTACCAAAAATAGAAAAAATTAGTCAGGCCTGGTGGCACATGCCTGTAATCCCGGCTACTCAGGAGGCTGAGGAAGGAGGATCGCTTGAGCCTCGGAGTTTGAGGTTGCTGTGAGCTGTGATGACACCACTGCACTCCAGTGCAGGTGACAAGAGTGGGACTCTGTCTCAAAAAAAAAAAAAGGAAAGAAAGAAAAATGCAAGTCAGAACTGCACAAGGATATCATTTTTAACTCACCAAATTGACAAAAATCCAATCCAAAAATTTTACAACACATTCTGTAATCAATAGCGGAAGGAGGCATTCTCCTTCATTGAAGGCGACAGTGCAAAATGGTACAACCCTTTGGGTTGCTGACTGGCAATCCCATGAAAATCACAAATGTGTATACTTTTTTACTCATCAATTTACTCCTAGGAATTTGTTTTACAGCTATAACTAAACCAGCACTAAGTGAAGTAACAGGTACACCCCGGTGTTGATTGCAGAGTTGTGTGCATGAGCAAGAGGCTGGGCGCACCCAAGGGTCCGTCTGTAGCAAGTCAGTAAATAAACCACAGTTACCTCTACACAATATTACACAGCTGTGAAAACGGGAATGAAGTTCTCTGCGCCTGGTAGAAATATCTCAGGAAAACAAGTGAAAAAGGCAGGATACAAAACCATATGTAGTATCCTAATTTCTATGTAAATAAAGGGAAAATAAGAATATATTAATATTTATGGCCAGGTGCAGTGGCTCACACCTGTAATCCTAGCACTTTGGGAAGCTGAGATTGGAGTATCGCTTGAAGTCAGCAGTTTGAGATCAGCCTGAGCAAGAGTGAGACCCGGTCTCTACAAAAAATAAAAAAATTAGCTGGGTGTGGTGGCTTGTACCTGTAGTCCCAGCTATTCAGGAGGCTAAGGCAGGAGGATTGCTTGAGCCTAGACATTTGAGGTTGCAGTGAGCTATGATGACACCACTGCACTCTACCTGGGGCAGCAACAGAGTGACACTCTGTCTCAAAAATAAAAAAAAAAAAAGAATATATTTGTATGTGCACAAAAATAAATACCAAAGATTCCGTAAGACATTAAAAAGAGTAGTTACACATAGGAAGCCAAAGGGTAGGAAATTAGGTAAGTGGGGCCAGGAGTTAGAATAAGACTTCTTTTGATTTCATTTTTATTTCTGAACCATCTGAATATATTAGAACTCAAAAAATAAGATGAAAATAAAGAAAATGATTAACCTCCTCTAAAATGAAGAAGGACTTCCCAAATCAGTTAGAACCCGTATTTGAATTATCTGTCATTTTGGATATACACTGTATTTATGGCCCCTTGCTGGGTTGTAAACCATAAAGACAGGGTATGTCTTACGTAAACAGCACTGTAACCCCCGTGGCCGGCCATGCATCTTGCTCTCCATCAGAGAGTTAAATGAGTGCTTTTTACTAAACCAACAAAGAAATGAATGAGCTTGCCGCTTTCGAGTGCAGAGAGAAGGATCATAAGCCAATTCTATCAAAAATTATCAAATAGTCAAGATATGACATGAAAACAATGACATTTTCATTTTTAAATCGGGAAGTAGAAAGTAGACCACTAAAGAATCCAATGACAGGCCGGGCGCGGTGGCTCACGCCTGTAATCCTAGCACTCTGGGAGGCCAAGGTGGGCGGATCGTTCTGAGCTCAGGAGTTCGAGACCAGCCTGAGCAAGAGCGAGACCCCATCTCTACCAAAAATAGAAAGAAAATTAATTGGACAGGTAAAAATATATATATAGAAAAAAATCAGCCGGGCATGGTGGCGCATGCCTGTGGTCCCAGCTGCTCGGGAGGCTGAGACAGTGGGATTGCTCGAGCCCAG
>RJWJ010000113.1:44732-87795 GCA_004363605.1 Indri indri | reverse complement strand
AAAAAAAAAGAATCCAATGACAGAAAAGGAAAAAAACTCACCTACAAATGTATTCTTTCTCTGAACTCTACAGAGCACTTTGACCCAGTTTCCTTTTGGGGATTCCACCTGAAATTGAAACCCCAATGCGACAGCAGCGCTTTCCCAACAAGGCAGGGAAAGGCCACGAACCTCCCCCTCGTCATGTTAAACCTGAGGACGGGCTTGTTAGGTCAAAGAACACATTTCTTGACAGAACCTTCCACTCTTTCCTCATCGCCAGTCCCCTTCACAGGACTGGGGGGAGGACCACGCCAGACGGATGATTGATAAAATCACTTGCGTGCCAGGAAGCCAATAAAAATTTGTTCATCCACACTTTTACTTCCTGGAGCCACAATAATTTATTCAAAAATGCCATCTCTCTTACTGCAGGGTGCCTGATTTATAGATTGGGCATCTGTTTCATATAAAGGGCCCCAAATGGAACAACAATCCATGTTTTAACAAAACAGAGGACTCATTTCATAAATCACTTTCAACCTATCAGATATCTCACACTGAATTTCTTTTAAATCCAGGCACATTTTTCTTTTCCTCAAAGCTTGTCTTGCGCGTTGCTATCAAGAACAGGAAAACACACGTATACTTCAAGCTGTTAAAAGACTCCGAAGTAGCAACAGTAAACCTAGAAATCAGCCTACTTCTCTTTAGTTTTATCTTGTAATAAAACTCTTTTATAAACATTTTCGGGATGAAATATTTAAAATAGTCAATGTCCTCATAGAGTTTCTAGCTGACGAATCTGCAAACAAATGTAACTTACTTGGTCACTCCAGCCTCCCTCCCCCATGGCAGACATTTATTAATTGATAAATTCTTAACCACTGAGCTTGCTTGAGGTCCTGCTGTCCTTGTACTTCTCAAACCAAAGCCCCAGGCAACCTCTATCAGGAGCAGTAATTAACATGCAGGACGGAATATTCCAATCCAATAATTATTGTGGTGACAGAACTGAAGCACAGAAGAGGTGAGAGACTTTGCCAATGTCACACAGTGAGTCAGTGATGCACCTGAAATATATTCCTAAGTACTGGAATTTTTTTTTAGCAGTGACACAGTCTTGCTATGTCACCCAGGCTGGAGTGCAGTGGCATGATCACAGCTCACTGTAACCTCAAACTCCTGGGCTCAAGCAATCCTCCCAAGTAGCTGGAACCATAGGCAAGCACCACCACACCCCACTCATTTTTAAAAATTTTTTGTAGCGACTGTGTTGTGCTATGACCCCCAGGCTGGTTTTGAACTCTTGGCTTCAAGAAATCCTCCTGCCTTGGCCTCCTAAAGTGCTGGAATTTCAGACATGAGCCACCACACCAGGCCTAGTACTAGACCTTAGTATTCTCCTTTGTCCACACCAACACGTGACTTGCATTCAAAAGTTCAAGGATCAGTTTCTTATGTGTGTGTTATTTTTGTCTTGTTTTTCAACAGAGCAATTCATCTTTTCCTAAAAAAAAAAATCCTTACATACCAAAATGATCCCAATTAGCCATGCTTTTCAAATAAAGAATTTGCTAATCATTCCGATACAAATGACTTAGAAGCTCCTGGCAGCCTGCCACCCCAAATATCATTTTGTTTTAGCAATAATCTTTTTTTTTAAATCAAATATGCTTTCTTCTCAATGCAGGAGGGATAATTGTTACTAAACAGGAAATTGCTTTTCATGTGGGCTAACCCAAAGGAGCAAGCAACGAGCTTGGATGCACGAAGTGCCTGGACGATGCCCTCCCTCACAGTTGCACGGTGACATGGTGAAACTGCAGTGACTCTTTAATCAATATATTACCATGTTTATTCAATTTCAACTGGGCTGTATTTTTTCTTTTGGTTCAACGGAAATTTCTTAGAATTATGGAATGTCAGAGCCAGACTGGGACATTTATCTGATTCAACAACTGTGAGGAAACAGAAGGACAGTCCTGGAAATGATTGGACCAAGATAACACAGCTAGGGCCCGGGTCTTGTGATTCTAAGCTTCTAATTCAGCATCCCACAATGCTGAGATCAAAATGAGGAATTTCCTGCCTGGCAGACAATCTAGAACATACTGAGTTCTCTAATCAGTGCTTTTCAAACCATAATGTGCATATGAGTCACCTGTGGATCTTGCCAAGGTACAGATTCTCATTACGTGGGTCTAGGATGGGGCCTGGGAGCCTGCATTCCTAGCAGCCCCAGGTAATACCAATGCTTCAGACCATGGATCAGTGGTCTGTTCAGTCATAAGAGATCCCTCTGGTTCTAGCACAGCATCTTCACTGGGTTTCTAACTAACACGTCACATCTGACCACCGTCCATCGGGTTATCTCAGATTGTATATAACTGAGATCCAGTTTACATAGCATGAAGGTTTATTGGGAGAAACTGGCTAATTAAGTGAGTTGGACTTGATAAGGCATAGAAGGAAGCAAATTCATTTTTCCCATTGCTATCTTCAAATCCTCTCTTTTGTGTTTTCCTTCCCTAACCCCGGTTAATATCCAGGGCAGATTCCATGACTTCTGCAGGAACATTCGAGTATTAACAGTCTCATTTTCAAGTATCCAAATGCCCATTGTAGTGTAATATCAGAACTTCAGTTTCTTGTCCATTCAAGCTTTTCTTCCCAGCAGCTCAGACCTAAGCCCAGGCAGGAAAGCAAGAGGGATTGGTTCTTTGTCTCTTTGTTCTGTTTCCTCTTCTAACCACTCTCTGTTACTTCTGGACCCCACAGGATTGGGGTGGAGAGAGGTACAACAGCTTATGGAAGGGAACAATACGGTCTTACTGAACTGGTGACACAAAATCTCAAACATCAGCTCCTTCTCTTTCGGAGCAGTTTCATGGGTTCTTTGAAGACTCACTGCTCCCTCCCCATGACAAAACTAGGGACTTCTGACGGTGCCCTATTTCCTTAGTTGATGCACTCTTTCACTGATGGCTTCTGTGTCCCCTCCTGGCCTGCTCTAGTGGTACACCCCATACTGCCACATTCTGCCACACTCTTCCTCAGAGTGGGGTACTTTAAAGAGATTGAAACAAGGCTAGCAGTGCCAATGGGACATCCATGCTTATAGCTCACAGCCCACTCTACACGCTTTGCCATGAGGATGGTCCCATTAGCCTCTCACCTTTAGGTTTTTCCAGATGAGCCAGGTTCCGGGTCATCCAAAGTCCAGGAGAAACTAGTCAAGCCCTTCTAGAACATTGCCATTATGCATGGTGCCATTTTGCCATTAAAAAAAAATTTTTCATGGAAAACTGTACAGAAGGTTAATCTATGGGTCTTAAATCCCTAGAGAGGTACATTTGTAGTCCAAAGAAGGTTTCCAGAATACAGAATGGTTTTATATTTCTAATAAACTGATATTGATCCTACTAGCCTAATGACTGGGTACATGGCATCCAATTCAATTAGTTAGAGCAACTGAGCACCTTCTAATTTCCAGGCATTCCTTCAAGAGTTAACACACTAAAATGGCTATGAATTAATGATAAGAGTACTATTAGAACTCTGTTAGGTGACATTTTCATTCTTTTCCCAGTGGAAAAAAAAATGCATCACATAGAACATTAATCTTGTGGTTTTGAATCCCAGGGTTATTTGTTGGTAGGACTGAAGCACATTTCCAGAATGTGGTGTGACTAGATATCTCACATGGTGCTTCTGATCCTGCCAGTGCCATGGTTGGGCTACTTGACATTTGTTATCTCTTCAAAGTCAATTCATCATAATAACAGTTCTTGAGAAGATACCAAACCCCAAGCATTTGGCAAGGAGGTGGAAACTATCAATCTGTGTTGCAATGAGACATCTCTTCCACTAGACATTCTTTAACATTCGCATACTCAACTACAGGGAAAATGATCTTGGGACCCCATTATGAATTTTGCTTTATATTGTCCTGGTTAAAGGGACTTTACCAGATAAGCTAGTGTCAGTGCGTGCCTTGCCGTAACCCTCTTTGAAGGTACCCTTACATTTGGGTTGCACTTTAGAGACATGTGGGGCTCCACCACTCTGCTCAAAGCTGACTGAAACTGACCGCAGCCATCTGTAAGGTGGACAGTGCCCTAGGTGATGATTTAGTACCAAGAATTACAGAATTATTTCAATTAGATTCTTCCCTAAGGGTACCCAACCAAATTCTTTTCCAAAGAGTCAAAATCTAAATGATCTTTTAGCCTCAACTTACTCAAAAGCTGAAAAGGTCATGGGGGCTGGGGATGGGGGAACCCATAAGAGAGGATCCCTGCCCATAACTATGCAAGGGTGAATTATACCAAAAATAAATGGTCCCTAAGCCTGGGAACTTATTATCAAGAGTAAAACACAAACAATAAACAAGGAAATGTTTGAATCTAAAATTTATTATCTCTGTTCTTTGACCCAAGAATGATACTTCTAGGAATGGATCCTAAGGAAATAATTGAACAAATACCAAAAGATATATGTAGGGGGTCATCAAAAGCATTAGCAGTTTTCATAAGAAAGGAAAAAACTTCAACCTAAATCAATAAGGGAATGGATAAACAAGGTACATTTATATAGTGAAATATCCACCTATATATTATTATAGAAAAAAGTCCATGATAGATTTAGCCAAAAAATGTTTGTGTAGCAAGCTACATGCAGTTATGTAGGTGTGTATATAGTTTATAAGACTACAAGCCGTAATGTTAATAAAAATGATGATTCAGATTATGGGAGAGTTTTTGCTTTCTAATTTATGCTTTTCTGTGTTTCCGATCTTTTTACTATGTTCTGATACATTCATAGTCAGAAAAAAGATTATCAAAAAACAAATAATGATGCCATGAAATTAAAGCCCTTGTGTTTTCCTTTGTAGGTATCTTTTATGAAAGGTATCTTTTGTGCTAGATTAGCCCAGCCTGTGAAAATATGAGATAAAATTATATATATTCTAGTAATCTAGTAGTATATCTTATTATATTTAACCTTACATGTCCAAAAATTATCATTTTAACATATAATCAATATAATACCACTGAGATACTTACATAGTTTTTCTCCTAAGTCTTTGAAATCCTCTGTGTATTTTACATCTCGATTTAGACCAACCGTATTTCAAGTACTTAGTAGCCACATTTGGCTACTATATTGAACAATACAGTTTTAGATAATAGTGTTCCATCATCCCACACAATAATAAGATAGCCAATTCTGGTTTTTGGTAACTTTCTGCTCTTTTTTTAGTTCAAATGGATGATAATTAAAAAAAAAAGGAAAGACAAGACATGCTCAAGAGTTAACAGTGGGTATTTTTAGGGAATAGAGTCTGTTCACTTTAAGTTTTTAATTTCTGAAGTTGTTTGATTCTGCTTACATGAGCATTATATCGGTAATCTTTAAAAATCCATAGTTACTTTCTCGGTTTGTGCATTTGTTTTGTTTTGTAAAGAAAGTGCTGGTCTAATGGATGCTTTCTCCTGAACAAACACACCTGGGAGAACTCTTACTTCCCTCCTCTATCTCGCCTTTCATTCTCAGCTGTTGACAGGAGGGGTCAAAAGTCAGACTCTGTAGTAGATACCATTGTTGCTGTCCCTGGAAGGAGGGGTGGCAGTGGACAGCAATGGACAATGGCAGGGGACACACTTATCAGAGGTCACTTACTGCACCACTACAGAACAACTGCAATCATTATCAGGGTCCCCTAAACTATCAAAATGATGTGTCTCAAAGGTCTGATTCATTCTAGAGAATTATTAAGAACTTCCTTTTTTCTTCTTTTATTTCTTTTTTTTTTTTTTTTTTCAGTGTTTCACCAAAAGTAGCACCACAAAGCGGCTGTGTTTACTGCCTGACCATCAGCGAGAGGAACAGGTTACAGCGCAGACAGCAGAGCACAGTGGACTCAAGTGGGCCTGGGTTCGGGCATCTCTGAGCTTCCACATCCTCAACTACAAAGTAGAGATCCTAATATGCAGCTTGTCTCTCGGACTTCTGTCTCGGACCTCCAACTGCTCGTTTTGAGAGCTTGCCTGATTGG
The DNA here is from genome assembly GCA_004363605.1 of Indri indri. NCBI lineage: Eukaryota > Metazoa > Chordata > Mammalia > Primates > Indriidae > Indri > Indri indri. The sequence goes on along the minus strand of RJWJ010000113.1, from coordinate 81,755 downwards.
GTCAGTCTTAGCCACGCTAATCTCCTGGTGATTAGGGACCTTAATTACAGGAGTGATGTCCTGCCAAATCACAGGTTCTACCTGTGCTCAAGGGGCAGGGATCACACAAGGGAGTAACACTGGGGACAGAGATCGTGTGCCCACCTTAGAGTCTGCCTACCACACCATCCCTAAGACAAACCACTCTCTGATGACTAGCACGATATGTTTACCCGTCTTTATACTTTATAAAAAATAGAATGTGAAAATACTCATCCTTGGCCGGGCATGGTGGCTCACACCTGTAATCCTAGCACTCTGGGAGGCCGAGGCGGGTGGATCGCTCAAGATCAGGAGTTTGAGACCAGCCTGAGCAAGAGCGAGACCCCGTCTCTACTAAAAAATAGAAAGAAATGATCTGGACAACTAAATGTGTGTGTGTGTGTGTGTGTGTATATATATATATATATATATATATATATATGTAAATTAGCCAGGCATGGTGGCACATGCCTGTAGTCCCAGCTACTTTGGAGGCTGAGGCAGAAGGATCGCTTGAGCCCAGGAATCTGAGGTTACTGTGAGCTAGGCTGATGCCACGGCACTCTAGCCCGGGCAACAAAGCAAGACTCTGTCTCAAAAAAAAAAAAAGAAAAAGAAAATACTCATCCTTTTGTGTGTAGTTGCAGGTGATTCATTTGCATTGCTGCATAGTGTTCTACTGCGTGAATATACCACGTACCACAATTCATTTATCCATTTAAAAGCTGATGGGCATTTGGGTAGTTCCTATTTGGGGGCTATTAGTAATAGTGCTACTATGAGCATTCTAAAACATGTCTTTGGTGAACACATGTATGCATCTCTGCTGGGTATATGCCAAGGAGTAGAATGGTTGGGTCATAGTGTATGTATATGCTCAGCTCAGGAGATACAGCCGAAGAGTTTTCTGAAGTGGTATTACCAAGCTATGCACCACCAGCAGTGTTAGAACAGTCCACAAGACTGTTTTGGAGATTATAAAAAAAATCATGATAAAGAACTTAGAACAGTACCTGGGATATAGTAATAACTAAATAAAAGTATGCCAATAGAAATTAATTAATATGGAGTGCTGTTTTCTGCTATACTACTGAGGTCTATGGGGATATGTATATCCAGCTTATTAATGTATCCTTAGTGACTAGCCCAAATCTATTCAATAGCCAAAGAAACACATCAATGTTGAGCAGCTTCCTGACCAAGAACAACTTCTTCGGACTTGCATTTACTTCCTTTTCCTTGGCCCTTGCACCAAGGCACACACTAGGAGGATACTGAGTGAAATCCAATGCTAATATCTAAAATTAGTCTGCACAGGCCTCACAGAGAAAGGTAGTTTCTTTGAACTCAGCCGGGTACCAAGATTAAAACAAAGCATCCCGGTGCTTTTGCATACAGCAGTTATTTTTAGAACAGACAACACTCAGATTGTATCTTTGCAAGACAAAATTTAAAGAAAGGTTCAGTTGCTGGGATCATCAAAGGAATACAGTTGGCTTCCACATTCATGGGTCACACATTGAACATGTAGTTAGGCTTGTGATGGTTGTATCTGTACTGAACTTGTATAGACTTTTTTTCCTCATCATTATTACCTAAACAATACAATGTAACAACTACAGTCATGCCCTGCATAGTGACGTTTAGGTCAATGATAAACTGCATACGCAACAGTGGTCCTATAAGATTATAATGGAGCTGAAAATTCCTGTGGTCTGGTGATGCTGTACCTGTCTTAACGTCATAGGGCGATTGTTTACTCAGGTGTTTGTGGTCATGCTGGGGTAAACGAATATACTACACTGCCAGCTGTGTAAAAGTTTAGCACATACAATTATGTACAGTAAACTTGATAATGATGATAAACAACTATGTTACTAGTTTAGGTATTACTATACTATATTTTTAATTGTTTTTTTAGAGTGTACTCTTACTTATTAAAAAAAATGTAACTGTAAAACAGCCCCAGTCAGTTCTTTCTGGAAGTACTCCAAAAGAAGGCATTGTTACTGTAGGAGAAGACAACTCCATGCGTGTTATTTCCCTGAAGACCTTCCAGTGGGACAAGATGGAGGATGGTGATAGTGATGCTCCTGACCCTGTGTAAGCCTAGGCTAATGTGTGTGTTTGTGTCTTTGTTTTTAACAAAAAATGTTAAACAGTTAAAAAAATCAAAAATATTAAAAATAAAAAACACTCTAGAATAAGGATGTGAAGAAAATACTTTTGTACAGCTGAACAATGTGTTTGTGATTTAAGCTAAGTGTTATTATAAGAGTCGGGAGGTTTTAAAAAATTAAAAAGTTTATAATGTAAAAAGTTACAGGAAGCCAAGATTTGTTTGTTTGTTTGTTTGTTTATTTATTTATTTATTTTTGAGACAGAGTCTCACTCTCTTGCCTGGGGCAAGTGCCGTGGCATCAGCCTAGCTCACAGCAACCTCAAACTCCTGGGCTCAAGCAATCCTACCGTCTCAGCCTCCCGCAAGGTTAATTTATTATTAAAGAAAAATGCTTTTTATAAATTGAGCGTAGCCTAAGTCTACCATGTTTCTAAAGTCGACAATGTCCTAGGCCTTCACATTCACTCGCCACTCACTTGCCGACTCACCCAGAGCAACTTCCAGTCCTGCAGGTTCCATTCATAATAAGTACCCTATATAAGTGTACCGTTTTTTATCTTTTATACCATATTTTTATTGTACCTTTCCTATGTTTAGATACATAAATACTTACCATTGTATTGCAATTGTCTACAGTGTTCAGGACAGTAACATGCTGTACAGGTTTGTAGCCTAGGAGCAACAGGCTATTTCTCATAGCCGAGGCCTCTGGTACCCCTGGGCTGAGGACCAATACCAGTCTGTGGCTTGTTTTAGGAACAGGATGCAAGTGAAGCGTCATCTGTATTTACAGCCACTACTGCTCCCCACTGCTTGCCATCCCCCCACCATCCATGGAAAAATTTTCTTCTATGAAACCGGTCCCTGGTAACAAAAAGGTTGGGGACAGCTGGCCTAGGGAATACAATAGGCTATATCATCTAGATTTGTGTGAGTACACTCTGTGATGTTTGCACAACGACAAAATCACCTAAGAACACATTTCTCAGAACATATCCCCTTTGATAATCCACACATGACTGTATTTACATTGTATTCGATGTTACAAGTAATCTACAGATGGTTTAAAGTGTAGAGGAGGATGTGTGTAAGTTCTATGCAAATACTACATCATTTTATATGAGGCACTGGACCATCCTCAGATTTTGGTACCCTCAGGGATCCTGGAACCCAATCCCCTAGGAACGACTGTACTTGGATTTAAAACCTTGCCTAGGGGAAAGATTTGGTCTCCTTTTCCAGGGAATTAAGAAGTGAAACTCAGGCCACATAGAAATGACAAAATGCTAATTTTCTGTACTTGGTTATCTTTCTATCCAAGGCCTCAGACATGTTAATCATTCTTCCTAATTATTTGTTAGCAGTTATCCCTAATAGGGGTGATGAGTCACCCGCTTCAGCTGCTTGATGGAAGGTCTTTGAAGGCCAAGTGAAATCAAGGGAAGTAGTAATGAGCTCTTCAGACCAATCCCTGGACAAATCAACATTCTTGCCTGGACTCAAAGCTCTCTGATTTTAATCAGACGGCCTGGTTTTAATCAGATGGTCACTTAGCCTCTCTAAATTCTGTTTCCTCATTTGTGAACTAGGGCAAATGATGGCATCTACCTTATAGGGTATCAATCACTCATCGATGTAACAAATATTAAATTCCTGCTTTATGCCAGGCTCTGTGCCAAGTAATTAATAAGTATTTATTAAATGTTAGTCATGTATCAGCTATTATCATTATTGACACTTAATTATTTGCATATCTACTATCAACCTTGTAGGAAAGCACCTGAAACATTTGAGTCTTCAGCTGGCTTTACACTCCCTCTCTCGAGCTCGTCCTCACCCACATACACAACTATATGCCCACTGTCTACCAGTGGTGTGGATCCAACTTCTCAAGCCTGAATACCTCATTATTGTGGTCAGAGAAGGCAAGCTAATTTTATTATCAGCCTAAGTGCTTCATGATTATAAAGGCAAACATGCCACATTTCTAAGTCACAGGGGAAAGTTTTGGGGATTAACTGTCATTTTGATTATCTGCCCCACATTTCCCCTTCCATTAGCTAAGAAGCATGAGGCGCCAGGTCACAGACACACCTGAAAGTGCACGATTCGTGTTTACAGCAGAGATTCCCTTTCCTCCTACTTCTTCAGCCTCTGAGCCCCAGGTCCCAGGACTCTGCTTGAAACTGTCAGTGGGAAAACATTTCCAAAATGCTTTTTGCCCCCTCTGATAGAGAAGTCCTCAAATTTGCTTTCGGCCTTATTCATATGGTTAAGGAACAGATATTAAATTAACATTGGCAGAAGAACAAAAGAAGGTCAGAGAAACAAGACAATGGTACTGAATAGAATATTCATTTCTGGAGCAAAAATACTCGGGTTCAAATCCTGGCTGACGACAATTGCCTGGCTTAGGGTTGACAGATAAAATACAGGATACCCAGTGAAATTTGAATTTCAGATAAACAACAAATAAATTTTTAGCAGAAATATGTCCCAAATCTGCATATGGGATATATTTATACTGAAAAACTATCTGTTGTTTATCTGAAATTCAAATTTAACTGAGTGTCCTGTATTTTGGTTTGCTAAGCCTGGTAACCCTACTCCACTTACTAGTTTTGTAATCTAGAGTAAGTTATGTAAACTCTCTGTGTTTCTGTTTTCTCATCTGTAAAATAGGAATAGTAAAAGCATATTGTGGTTGCAGTATTCATTTTTGCTCTTCAGCAAATATGCCTGGTTCTCTTACTTCCAGAAAGATGGCGGGAGAGCATTTTCCCATCCTCCTGAAGTTAAAGGAAAAGCCTGTGACTTGCCGTAGCCAATGAAAAGTGAATGTAAGGGATGTGTCACCTCCACAGAGTCCCCTCTCCTCCCTTCCCCTGACCAGATCCAAGGAGAACACAGGCATGAAGAAGAAATCCACACTTGTGGTTTTAAACACTGAAATTTTGGAGCTGTTTGTTACTGTAGCATAACTTACCTCACCCTGATTGAGAGTTATGAAGACTGCATGAGCTAAGGATTGCTTAGGATTTAGAACATGCCTGGCACCTCCTAAGTATTTGTCAGGTTAAGAAAAAGTCTGCAACACGTTTTTGATACTAAAAAGGAATTGAGATAGGCCTTGCTTGCTAGCTGTATGAGTCAGCTTGGGCAGCTGTAACAAAACGCCATAGACTGGATGGCTTAAACAACAGACTTTCATTTCACAACAGAACAACAGTTCTGGAGGCTTGAAGCCTGAGATCAGTCTACCAGCATGGCCAGGTTATGGTGAGGGCTCTTTCCTTGGTGTGCAGATGGCCACCTTCTGTGTGCTCACCTGGTCTTTCCTTGGGTGCTTGCAGTGTACATGTGGAAAAGGAGTGAGATCTCGCTTCTCCTGTTCTGATAAGGCCCGCATCCTATTGAATTAGGACCCTACCCTTATGGCCTCATATAAGCTCAGCTACCACTTACAAGCCCCTCTCCAAATACAGTAAGATTAGGGGTTAGTGCTTTAATATACGCATTTTAGGAGGATACAATTCAGTCAACAGCACCATACAAATTTTGGTAATAAACATTTAGTGTACAGTTTTCATTCTCTAGGCCTCAGAAATCAAATCTACCCCTTTCCAGAGTATTTGGTAATAAACTTTCTAAAGCAGCAGCATTTAGCTTAGGGAGTTTCCTTAATCACTAGACAGAATTTTTATGTCTAAAACACTCCTGGTATGAGTCCACTCAAATTGCAGCACGGGTTCTAACAGAGCAGTGGACTCGATTGCAGATGACCGGGGCTGAGCAATCTGCAGAAGCCAGCCATGTGCACAGTAATTCAGAAAGGGCAGAGAAACCGGATCCAGGGGGGAAATCACAGGCAGTTAATGAGAATCAGATGCAGTGTACTTCAGACCGCAGTGCACATCCCGATCTCTGGGCACAGCGAATTACATCCATAAACAGACCGGACTTGATTTTATGCAGCACTTTCATCCTCCAAAGAATGCCAAAAGCATTCCAAAAGTACACTTTTGTTACTGGTAGCCCAGTGATGTGGAAGGCAAACAGAAAAATGTTGTGTTCATAACTCAGGTTCAGAACTTTCATTAGAATCCAGGCCATCCACATGGGCCAGCTTGGCTGGGATGCCAGGGATCCTTTACTGTTATGAAAAATGTACTTTTTTTCCCCTTCTAGATGAAAACATACTCATAAGGAAATCCAAGTATGCACTATAAAGCAGCTTTCAAACTTTGACTATGAACTACAGTCAAAAATACACAGTACATATCAGACTCACTGCATCAATATCTATGTATACATGCATATATATTGATTTTTACATATAACAGAAGCAAAACTTTGCAAAATATTACTTTCTCTTATTGTATGTGATATATCCTGCATTTGATCTTAGCCATGAGGCAGAGAAGTGATGTGTCATGTATTCTGATGTTATCAATTCTATTCCACTTTTTTTAAAAAAGCCCGATCACTACCCAAAATTGACAATTGTTGATTTTACAATCCACCTCTTCATAGGATCTTAAATTTTGAGATGCATTCCAGTAAAACATAGTGAAAGACTATAGAAGACTCCAATCCCATAACGCTTCAATCATACCACAACATATGGCCCTGGGACAGTCACTTTACCTTTTTGGGGTCATAAATCTTCTGGGATTCTTCCACTTTTAACCTGCTGAGATGTTTATGTATGGCACCTGTGTACAAATAAAGCAAAAGCACGGTGAAACCAACTTCATGTGATGAGATTATTTTGGAATTTCTATGTCGATTCAGAGTTGGGGGTTAAAAGTAGGGGAAAAGCCCATTTTCTTCCAGCACTAAACACAGCTTTGGGTGGCCCCTAAATCAGTCAGAATTTTTTAGGTTGCAAGTAACAGAACTTCCTCCCATCCAAACGCACATGAAAGAAATTATTGGTTTAACCTTAAACAGTCCTGGGGCTCGATAGCTTTCAGCAGCTGGTTCCAGATGCTGAGATGATGCCACAGTCCACCACCTCTGGCTCTACCTTTCTCTCTGGTGGCTTTATTCTGTCCTGTTATAGACAGGACGCCTCCTTGAAGCCAGGGAAAATGTTCATCAGCAGCTCTAGACTTAAATTCTTCCAGCCTAACAGCCTATAGGCAAGAGAGTACCTCTTTGCTGACTATTTCAGCAAAAGCTCCAGGCTCCTCATTATCCCAGCTTGGGTCCCATGCCCATTTCTGAGCACTATGAACAGGGATATGCCTTGCTCCAGTTGTTCAGTCTGGGTCCTGTGCCTACCCCTGGTGCACAATGATGGGGTCAGACCAAGCAAAGCACACACACTTGAGAACGGTATTATTTCACAAAGCAAAAATCAAGGAGCCATTTCTAAAAGTTAGGGGCAATAATTTTAAGTAGATGCTGAAAATGATGGACCCTGGTTAGTGACCTCTAACCAGATGCCTTTGCCTTTTCTGTGTTGCTATAAAGGAACACCTGAGACTGGATAATTTGTAAAGAAAAAATGTTTGTTTGGCACAGAGTTCTGCAGGATGTATAAGAAGCATGGGGCTGGCACCTGCTTGGCTTCTGGTGAGGGCTTTTGTGCTACATCGAAACATGGAGGAGAAGGTCAAAGAGGAAGTGGGCACGCGTGAAGAGGGACCAAGGGCTCTGTGACAACCCACTCTGGCAGGAATTAATCCATTCGTGAGAGAGCAAGAACTGTTCTATCGTTCCCCATGACCCAAACACCTCCCACTGGGCTCCACCTCCCAACACCACCACACAGGGATCAAATTTCAACAGGAGCTTTGGTTGGGACACACCATATCCGAACTATATAGCACCAGATAGACCACTAATCCCTCCCTCGATTCAACCTTAAAAGTACAGAGAAGAAGCTGGAGTGTGTCACTAGACTTGGAGAATACTTTTCACAGAGAGAAATCCTGACATTTTGTCTCTCCAATCACTTTTAGAAGTTAGAAGCTGTGGCAAGGGATCCTAGCTTTCAGATGGAAAACTTAATGTGCCATGAACTTCTCATCATAAGCCTAAGAAGTAAAAACTCTCTTTGGGGCCTTTTAGAAATCATCTCTCTAACTTTATGCCCGTGGTTTGTAATGTCGTAATTGCCTCCATGGTTGTACTGCAGCTGCCTTTGCAAACAAAGTTTAAACCTGCAGGTCACCTTGGATTAACAACCAATGTATTGTGTACGCAACTGATTGGCTGAACTGCTGGAGTCATGAACACTTGCTCGGCCTTGTGCTGAAAAGTACACAGAAAGGGGAAACACACACACACACAAACAACTTTAACAAAATTTGACAAAAAGGGGAGAAAGCATATTGGAAAAACATGGCTTGGGTATGATTATTTTCCTGCATTTTGCTGAACACCCTTTCTCTTCTGGGAAGCAACGCAAACAGAATTGTGGCTTTCAGACTCTTCAAATATTATTGCTATGCATTGAGGTGATTGCTGACACACAGAGAAAGAGAAACAGAAGGAATGGCCATGGACTTTGTGGCATACGCCCCTCTCATATCAGATTATCAGGGCCAGAGTTCTGGTTTCTGTTTGTTTGCTTGCTTTGTCTTGTTTCTAATTAGTTTGGAGGGTTTTTGTTTTGTTTTGTTTTTTTAAGTGAATTCTCATAGAATATTTCAATTCAAACTGGGAAAAGGCAACCGTGCTGTGATGCAGGCGCATTTATCACCTTCAAGAAATTGACCGATTTCCTTTGATAACACTATTCTGCCTTGGGTTTTAGATACAAAATGTAATAATTATTTCTTTACGGGTATTACATATGAAACAAAGAAACTAGTGCTTTTCTCACTACCCAGAACAGTTTCCCTTCCCTTTCCCTTGGCTCTTTCTTTTCTCAGCCTTCAGAGCTTGGCTGAAATGTCAGGCCATAGTTTCTTTAAAATTAAACATAAACAAAAGTAAACAAAGTTACGACTGAGCAATTCCATTTCTAGGTATATCTACCCCAAGAGAAATGGACACAACTGTCCATGAAAAGCCTTGTACATGAATATTCATATCAACATTATTGATGATAGCCAAAAGGTGAAAACCACCCAAATATTCATCAACTGGTGATTGGGTAAACAAAATGTAGCATAGACACACGGTGGAATAGTGCTCAGCCATAAAAAGGAAAGAAATACTGACACATGCTGCAACACGGATAAATCCAGAACACATCCAGGGGTCTGAATCTTTTGTGCCAGCTAAGTGAAAGCAATTTACAGAGACAGAAGGTAGATTAGTGGTTTTTTATGACTGGAGGTGGGAACAGGGATTAACTAAATGGGCATGTGGGATCTTATTAGAGTAATGACAATGTTCTAATTTGGATCACGGTGATAATGATACAACTCAATAAATTCAATAAAAATCATTGAAATATACCATAAACAATAATAATGATGCCAGGTTTTTCTTAGACCCAAGATGAAATAAAATACCTTGGGTATACTTGCCCTTGACACCTATGTTAGAGAGCCTCATTATACTTTAAAGTACTTCACCTTGGTCTCAGACATAGCTGGGTTCTAGTCCAAGCTGTGCCATTTACTAGCACGATCTTGGACAAGTCACTTGTCCTCCATAATTCTCTAAGACTTTAGGGTACAGGCGCATTTGTCTTAAACTGCTTGCCACTAGTCCCAAAATGTTGTAGATGCTGTATTCCTTCCACCTAATAGACCATGCATTCGGGGTCTGTTCTTTCATCTCTCTTGTACCTTGCCCACCTACAGAGTACAGGTCTCTGGGCCTTGCAGCACAGTGGGTATGAACTCTGGAACCAGGCTGCCCAGGTTTTAATCCACTCCCTAGCTGTATGCCCAGGGGCATGTTATATAACTACACTTTTTCATCATTAGAAAATGGAGTTTTTGTGTGATGTTAAGGTTCTTGTGAGAATTAAATGAGATGATATACATGTATGTTAATACATGTGCAATGCTTAGAACAGTGCCCGGCTCATAGTAAGTGCTTCTTGGGTGTTCACCATTATCTGTATATCGCATAACTAGACAGTCACAAAGTAATGTGCACCTGCTTGGCTGTTCACTGCCCAGAAGTGTTTGTGTCCACTAAACATACATCACCATGAACCAGCACGTGTAACACTCTGCAACAGTGAACACTCATGCTGATCTGTGAACAATCTGGTTGCTTATGCTTCCTCCAACAGTTCCTTTAATCCTTCACCTCAGTTTCTTATTGATGTAGATTGGTTTTATTAACAGTTTGACAAACTCTTTTGTACTAGCATTTATTCCATTAATTTGTTCATCAATTCATCGAATCATTTATCGAATATACATTAAATGAATACCAACTATGTGCCAAATAGTGTCCTAGGTGCTGGGGGTTAAATAGAGAACAAGACACAATCTCTGTCCTCAAGAAGTTCATGGTTAGAATCAGAGGTTCCCAAAGCTCACTGGGCATCAGAATGACCCAGAGAAACAGTAGGGGGATAGGGTGGGGTGTGGGGAAGGAAGGTTTTAGCATTCTCCCCTTTTCCAACAACCTCCATCAATTCCATGAAGTGACTTCTAGTTTAAAAACAAGTGTTGCTGGGTGCGGTGACTCACTCCAAGGTGGGAGGATCTCTTGAGGCCAGGAGTTCAAGACCAGTCTGGGCAACATAGTGAGACCTCGTCTCTACTAAAAATAGAAAAATTAGCTGGTTATGGTGGTGCATCTGTAGTCTTCGGCTACTTGGGAGGCTGAGGCAGGAGGATTGCTTGAGCCCAGGAGTTTGAGGATGCTGTGAGCTATGATGATGCCACTGTATTCTACCCATGGTGACAGAGTGAGACCCTGTCTCAAATAAAAAAAAACACGTGTTTAACAACTAATGTAATATATGAATGAAAACTCCTTAGAAATAGGAAACTGTTATTTTCATGAATCTGTAACATTCAGTCAATATAAAAGCAGCATGCTTGTTATGCAAACAGAATTTCGAGGTAATTCCCCTGTGGGGTCACTCTCCCAAATTCCTTTTATATAGGGGAAATCCCGAGTTTCCCCTATATAAAACTTTTGGAGCTGTCACCATGGTATAAAGTTTTGTTTGTTCATTTACTTACTTAAATCAGTATGGTGGTAGATTTATAAAACATAGATCCACTAGACTTTCTGAATCAGAATCTCCAGAGGTGGAGCCCAGGTACCTACATTTTTAACAACCTCCCACAGGTTCAGTTTATGGACCTGCTTTTGGGACCCAGTGCTCTAAATCACGGGTGGAGGGAGGGAGGATGAATTAAACTAAAGGCTGGGAAAACAGCTAGGAGGTAAGAGATCAGGAAAGTGTGAGCCAGGCTAGGAGGGTGTGGTAGGCTGAAAAACAGTCCCCAAAGACATCCATGTCCTAATTCCAGAACATGTGAATATTACCTTACATGGCCAAAAGGACTTTGCAAGTATGATTAGGTTAAGGACCTTGAGAGGGAGAGATTATTCTGGATTATCTGAGCGGGTCCAAAATGTAATTATAGTTGTCCTTGTAAGAGGGAAGCAGAGGGAGATTCGGCTGCAGAAGAGGAAGAAGGCCATGTGACTACAAAAGAAGGGAGAGAAAAGGTAATGTGGTATGAGGAAGGGGCCACAAGCCAAGGAATGTAGACGGCTTCTAGAAACTAGAAAAGACAATAAACAGATTCTCCTCTAGAGTCTCCAGGAGGAATCAATCAGCCCTGCTGACACCTTCATTTTAGACCCACAAGACTCATTTCAGCTTTCTTGCCTCCAGAACTGTAAGAGGATACATTTGTGTCATGCTAAACCACTAAGTTTCTGGTTATTTTTTATAGTAGCCATAGGGAACTAATACAGAGGGAAAAAAAAAATAAGAAATATGTAGGAGTAAAACCATTAGGATTTAGTAATCAATAGGATATACGAGGTAAAGAAAGAGAGACAGAGAGACAGAGAGAGAGAGAGAGAGAGAGAGAGAGAGAGAGAGAGAGAGAGAGGAGGAATCAAGAATGAATGTAGATTTCTAAGCATAGGTAGATGCTGACAATCCAATCCGAGGAGGTAAATAAGGAATGTGATGAGTTGTTTGGACTGTTGTTCCTGTGATGTGCGGATAAAGATGACTAAGAGACGGCTGGATATGCACGTCTGAAGTTTTGCTTCTGTCATTTGCAAAAAGGACAAAAAGGAACATTCCATGTCTGGTGGCTGTGAGGACTAAAGAAGATGACATATTCAGAAGCCCCCCATGTGTAGGTATCCAACAAATGTTAGGGGAAATAGCTCCGCCACTGTGTGATTGCATGCTCTGGGATTTGTTTCCCAGGCAAAGCATGTTATAACTCTGTCCCTAATCCCCTTGCCCTCCCCATCAGCCTATTTGGCAGAACGCAAAATCCTAACTGGAGCAGTTAAAATGATCACCAACCCCAGCAAAGACAGGTTAACTGCAGATTCAGAGCCTGATGAAAAATGCCTCTGCTGACCGTACAAGGTGACATGGGCTAATGCAGCTAGTCAACATTTTCTAATTGAGTAAAGCCTCACTGGGACAGCTGCGCAACTGAAGCGTCTCTTTTCCTCTTTTTTAAAGACAAAAGGTTTGGGAAGCAAATGAAGAGTTTAACAAGATTTCCAAAGGGAATATTTAAACTGCTTAGAAAAACAAACTGCTTTTAATCACCTTCAAACACTTGAGCAGCACCATTTGAGGTCCAACTGGTATGTGAATTGCACGCCATTTCTAACTCTTCATTACCCGAGCACTTGGGGCAGACCAGGAAATAATTTTACAGCCTGGTTCTATTTCCAGGAAATCAGGAAACTTTACTTTAAAATGTTTCATCAGGCCGGGCGTGGTGGCTCACGCCTATAATCCTAGTACTCTGGGAGGCCAAGGCGGGAGGATCGTTTGAGCTCAGGAGTTCAAAACCAGCCTGAGCAAGAGTGAGACCCCTGTCTCTACTAAAAAAAAATAGAAAGAAATTGGCTGGACAACTAAATATATATAGAAAAAATTAGCCGGGCATGGTGGCGCATGCCTGTAGTCCCAGCTACCGAGGAGGCTGAGGCAGAAGGATTGCTTGAGCCCAGGAGTTTGAGGTTGCTGTGAGCTAGGCTGACGCCACAGCACTCTAGCCCAGGCAACACAGTGAGACTCCGTCTCAAAAAAAAAAAAAAGAAATTAGCTGGACAACTAAAATATATAGAGAAAATTAGCTGGGCATGGTGGCACATGCCTGTAGTCCCAGCTACTGGGGAGACTGAGGCAGGAGGATCACTGGAGCCCAGGAGTTTGAGGTTGCTGTGAGCTAGGCTGACACCACGGCACTCTAGCCAGGGCAACAGAGCCAGACTCTATCTCAAAAAAAAAAATAAAAATGAAAATAAAAAATAAAATGTTTCATCATTCCCACCTTCCACTAATTCTAACTGGCTTTTCTCTAACAAGGAGTCAGACGACTCGGGTTTGATGGATCTTTTGTTCCAGAGCTGCTCCTCTGCCACACAAAAACCCCAGTGCTCAGTGGCATCCTCTCCCTCGCATCCTTGTCAAATCCATCGCCAAGACCTGATTGTTTCTACCCACTGTCTTCTATTTTCACCGTCACAGTTCTGGTCCTACCTGCCATTATCTCTTACCCAGACAACTTCAACAGCTCCTGTCTGGTTTCCTGAATCCATTCTAGTGCCCTTCCAAGTCACCGCCCTGACAACTGAGATGGATCCCAAACAAAGTGTGGCCTCTAGAGTCAGACTGAATGGGATCGTTAGCTGTGGGGGCTTTAGCCCAATCATAGTCTTTCTGAGCCTCATTGTCTTCATCTACAAAGTCAGATAATAACAGCAACTGCTTCCAAGGTTTGAGGTGAGAGTGAAGTGCCTGCAAATAGCAACTGCTGGGTACGTATTCCATGTGGATGCCGTTACTACTTGGTCCGTCCACCAGCCAGCCAGGACACTCATTCCAGCTATCGTAAACATGCACGTGTTTATTACACAGCACTCATTCATCTGTTTATACAGGTAAATCGCAAAAGGAGGTTTAGGACTTTTCTTTCTTATAATTTTTTTTTTTTGAGACAGAGTCTGTCTGTCTCCCCGGGCTAGAGTGCAGTGGTGTCATCATAGCTCACTGCAACCGCAAACCTCAAGCCATCCTCCTGCCTCAGCCTCCCGAGTGGCTGGGACTACAGGTGCGTGCCACTGCACCTGGCTAATTAACTTTTCTATTTTTAGTAGAGACGGGTCTCTCACTCTTGCTCAGGCTGGTCTTGAACTCCTGAGCTCAAGTGATCCTCCGTCTCGGCCTCCCAGAGTGCTGGGATTACAGGCTTGAGCCACCATGCCCAGCCTTCTTTTCTGTAACTTTTGAGGCAAGCACACTTAGGAGAAAATGCATGTAAATGAAATCAATCATACTTCTGAACAGTGAATCACAGACGTAAAAGGAGCATTAAGATATAGACAGATAGACAATTTCATGATTCTTCCCTTAAAGAAGTTAACCAAATTTCTTTCATTTTCCTACCAGTTTCTCCCCCCTACTTATTCCCTGATGGCCCCTAGTGAAAAACAGAAGAATTTTTAAAGAAATAAAAATCACCTATCAGTAGATTGGGCTGTTACGTATTCCAATGGGCACTTATCAGAATATGAAGAAAGAATTTAATCCTCAGCTGACCAAATGTAAACAATAACAAGTCAAAGTAATGCCACTCCTGAAATCTGCATTGCAACTCTCCTTAAACACAAACGTGTGTTTTCTATCAAGTGATTACTTTTTATCTCAGGAGCTGTTCTAATTGCTCAGAATGTGCTCCGAGTTGGGTAATTCAAAAACAAAATCTCTCACAACCGAATTTTGCAGGAAAAGCTCATTAACTCAATGTAAGGGAAGCTTTCTCTAAAGTAATGAAAAGAATATCTTTAAATGAAACGCCGTTTTATTACTTTTAAAGGACCCAGGGCTAGAGTTAGAACTTCAGGAGGCTCTGAAGACTGAAGAGGTTCTGAGGGCCACACCGATGCCCTACCTTGTATTTCAAAGTAAAAGCAGCCTTAAATAAGGGAAAAGAAGGCTGAAGTTTTAGTTTTCCTATAAATGCTACCTAGTCGATTTCCCTGAAATAGCATATATTTAATTCTTAAAAAAAATTTTTTTGGGGGTGAAATTGCTTTGCTGGTACCTAATCACATGTTTAGTCTGCCTACCAGAGATGCAGGACTGTAGAGACCTACCCACTTCAAAGTAGTCTGGCACAGAGCAGTCTGACAAAGGTGCAAGTTGGAGGCCTGGATACGAATCCCAGCTGAGCCACTTACCAGCGGTATGACCTTGGGCGAGTTGTAATACTTCCCTTTGAGCATCAATTACCTGTCTGTGGTTGAAACGTGGTTGGGTGGGAATTCCAGCAGGTAAGCAGAAACACAGTAAGTGTCCCCTAAATGGTAACTAAATAACAGTATACATCTATTTGCAATTAACCCAACACTTGTATATAAATGGCACCTAAGCACAGCACTATTGATTTCCTTAAGTAGGCTAGCCTGGTACCCTTACAAATCTTTTCCATTTCAAAATTTGTTTAGCAACTGGGCACAGTGGCATCCAGAAGGCTGAGATGGGAGGATGGCCTGAGCCTAGGAGTTCGAGTCCAGCCTGGGCAACATAGCAAGACTTCTGTCTCTAAAAAAAAAAAAATTTTTTTTTTTGCTTGGCATGTTCAGGTGACAAAGAACTTTTCAAAAACTCCACAAATTTTAATTTAGAAGAATCTAAGTTGAGTTTTTGGTATCCTAAAGTGTGGAGAGAAGGAATGAACAAAGAAGAGAAGAAAATTATATATATACGTCTATGTGTGTGTATGTGTGTGTGTGTATACATTATATGTGTATATATATATATATATATATATATGAAATGACCGAAGGAAAAAGATAACAGAACACACGCCATGTCAGTGGATTTTAAAAATCTGGGGAGTAAACACAATGTCCTTTGCAGGAATATGCTTCATGTCTGCTGGGAAAGACTACTTTTCTGAGAATATGAAGCCTTTCAATGCTTGCTTAATTATTTTGTGTCTTGTCAATATTGAAGGTGAATAAAACTAAAAAAAAAAAAGGAGATGCTGCCATTTAACACACCTAAGTACACCTCCTCACCCCTGTGGTTGTCATTCATTCAACAAATTACTGAATCCACTGAGTGTCAGCCATTATGTCAAATGATGAGGATAAAATGACCTGCAGGACTCATGTGGGCCCTTCACTCACAGGGGTGCTGTTTGGTGGGGGGGCAGAGGTACCTGGAGAACATTTACTGGGCAGCAGCTATGTAGCAGGCACTTCTTTATAACATTATGTGCAAATGCATTTGTTATGGACTTCACTGACTACTGAATCAGAAGCTATGCAATTCTCATCTTTCCTTTTCTTACAGTTACCATCAAAAGCTGTTAATTGGAAAATACCAACAACCATAAAACCTGTGTTTCTCAAAAAGATTTCTATGTCATTCATTTAAAAATGGGTTTGTGTTTTTCAAAAATGTTATTGTCATGAAAGACAAAGGCTGAGGAACTGATTAAAATTAAAGGAGACAATCACAAAATACAATCGTCTTGTTCTGGAGGAAAAAATGCAATAAACGTCCCTATCGTATTGCTCAACAAAATTGGAATACGGACCGTAGATTCACTAAAAGTATCGATCGATGTTTAATTACCTGAAGAAGGTAACTATGGTGGTTATGTAAGAGGATGTCCTTGCTCTTAGGAAATACACACTAAAGAATTTAAGGGTAAGGCGGCATGATGAATGCGAAATTGTTTTCATATGACAAATGACAAAGTATAATAAATGGGGCAACATGTTAACAATTGGTGAATCTAGGAAAAAGGTATGTGGGAGTTTTTTTGTACTATTCTTGTAATTTTTCTTGACACTTGTAATTATTTGTGAAGAAAAGTTTGAAAATTGTGTAAGTTTAAAATGCAGGATCCGTCGTAGCACAAAGGTAGGGATGAAAAGTCCAAGCACATACTCTCTGCAGCTGGGTATCATTAAGAATGATGTCCCGTTGTGACCAGATATTACAAGTTTGATCGGCCATGGTGAATTTCCATGGATTTGGGCAATAAAAGGAAACATTCTCCCAGCCTAGGGTTTTATTATCATTCCCCTGGGAATGTATGCGTGGTCAGATAGTCTTTATTTTGGCTTCAGTCACCTGCCATTTCAGAATGTGCTTTGAGGTCAGTTCATCTCTTAGGCCATCCAAATATTGGAAATGTCATTAAAATATGAAGTAGAACTGAACAGATTGTTATCTTGAAATTCCTCCAATCCATTCCTATTTCCACTCATCATCGGGGAATTTTTACTTTAAATCTGAATTCCCAAATGAGCTTAGTCTCTTGATCTCCCGAACATCACTTTGCCCTGATTTAAAATTTTTCTTTTCTTCAACATTATGATTTATGGGCTAACTTACACATATCTCAGGAGGTGAGGGATTCAAATACCAGACTTGAGACTTTGGGAGAAATAATTTTATGTAGGCTGAGTTATAAATGGAGGAAAAAAATTCTTACCTCAGAGGGATGATGTAAGAGATAATTACCATTTGTATAGTGTCTCAAGGTCTTGAGACAAAAGGGGTCATTTGGGTGTTTCACAGTCATTTTTATTACAGGTTCTCTTACATCTCTTTGATAGTATAGAGAGCATGTTCATTTTAGACTATATCCTCAGAAGCCTATGAAGGCGGTTGCCTCATTTCACCAATTAAACAAAAGAATTTACTTGTCACTGGCCACAGATACGGGGTTCCTATCAATGAAATAAAGAATGAAGAAATTCCTACCCCTAGCCTTGTTGCTTCATTTTCACTAGTTGACTAAGTAAGCTATTTTATTTTCAATTTATTGTTTTATTTTCATTTTTTATTATTTTCATTTAATTTGATTATACAAACTACTCCTGCCTTAGTCCATT
This sequence comes from Indri indri, assembly GCA_004363605.1. Lineage (NCBI taxonomy): Eukaryota > Metazoa > Chordata > Mammalia > Primates > Indriidae > Indri > Indri indri. Next base: position 63,607 of record RJWJ010000113.1, on the reverse strand, counting down.
TGAATAATAAGCACATGGCCAAATAAATTCAATTTCACCAATATTTATTGAGCACCTATCCGTGTTAGACACCGAGAAAACTGACACACAAATAGACCCAGTCACTGATCTCATGAAGCTCAGGGTGCAGTGGAGGAGAAACATGAGAAATAATCAAATGATAAGTATTTTTTTTTTCATTCTTAGAGACAGGGTTTCACTCCGTTGTCCAGGCCAGAGTACAGTGGCCGATCATAGCTTACTGCAGCCTTAAACTCCTGAGCTCAAATGATCCTCCCACCCTCAGCCTCCCAAGTAGCTGGGACTACAGACATGCACCACCATCACTGGCTAATTTTTTTAAATTTTTTTATAGAGACAGGGTCTCTCTCTGTTACCCAGGCTAGTCTTAAACTCCTGGCTTCAAGCAATCCTCCTGTCTTGGCCTCCCAGAGTGCTGGCATTACAGGTGTGAGCTACTGTGCCCACCTGTTTCGTTTTAAAGTTTGACAAAAGGCATAACCAGAAAGTAAAAGATGAGACCTGAGATTATATGAGATGGGGCCTGATGTAAAATAACTTCTAAGGAGCTTTCCAGTTCTGATTGTAATGGATGTGATCACAGATTTCATCATAGGTAAATTATTTTAATAGCGCACTAATTTGTCAAGAACAGTGTATCTAGGCCACAGGAAGAGTTCGGCTTCATTTTCTTAGCAACACTTCTCATTTTCTCAGAGCTTTAATATTTTTGAGGATTGTATGATGAAATGGAATATTACAACTGCAGAAAAAACTGCAAATACCGAGCCAAAATTGGTTCTTACATACTTGATGGTAAAAATCAAGAGGAAATTAAATATTTTTTAAAAGCACAAAATAAACAATATTGCAGTGATGAATTTAGGGACAAACTGTAAGACTCATTGCCATTCCTGAGATAGCAGGATGTTTTCCTGAGATGTTTTCTATCCCTATAGAGCAAAGGCTCCATAAATGATGCCTATTACTATGTTCTATTTGTTAGGCTCATATTGCCTTTTTCACTTAGAAATATTGAACGATCCAGCATAGAAATGACCTCTTTGATACAAGTCCAAGACTGAGTTGGTTTGTATGGAAAATAACTGGAAAGTTCTTATAACCAAAGTCTTTTAAGTATGGCCATTTGTCACATAATGATGGGGATACATTGTGAGAAATGTGTTGTGTGCTCACACAAACCTAGGCATTGTAGCCACACCTATATGGTTTATAGCATATTGCTCCCAGGCTACAAATATATACAGCATGTTACTGTCCTGAATCCTGTAGGCAACTGTAATATGATGATAAGTATTTGTGTATCTAAATATATCTAAACATAGAAAAGATACGGTAAAAATGTAGTTTTGTAATCTTATGGGACCGCAGTCGTATAGGTGGTTCGTGGTTGACATCGTTATGTGGCACATGACTGTACTAATGTGTCTAAATCAGTGGTCCCCAACCTTTTCGGCACCAGGGACCAGTTTCACGAAGGACAAGTTTTCCATGGCCAGGGGATGGTTTCAGGATGATTCAAGTGCATTACATTTATTGCGCACTTTATTTCTATTATTATTACATTGTAACATATAATAATTACACAACTCTCCATAATGCAGAATCAGTAGGAGCCCTGAGCTTGTTTTCCTGCACTAATGCGGCTGCTGATCTGACAGAGGGCGGAGCTCAGGTGGTGGCGCAGGCATGGGGGCGGCTAAAATACAGATGAAGCTTCCCTCTTTGCCAGCTGCTCACCTCGGCCGTTTGGCCGGGTTCCTAACAGGCCACAGACCAGTACCGGTCCTCGGCCCGGGGGGTTGGGGACCGGGACCACAGGTCTAAATAACCACAGACAACTGGACACTCATTGCACCTATCACCTGCTTCTCTAAAGAGCATATAATGTTAGGCCTTGGAGGTAAGGAACAGCACCCAAAATATTTCCTGGCATTTACTGAGTGCCCCCAAATATTTGCTGAATAAATGAGTGGATGGATCAATGAGTGAGAAAAAGGAATCTATCTATTTGTAGGAGAAAAGAGGGTTACATGCCAAAAACAAGCCAACAAAAACCAGTTTTTGAATTCTTTTACTCAGCATCTCAAATTTAAAACTTTTGGTTCAACAGCCTGTGTTTACCGAGGCTGTCGTTGAGAACATTTTATACAGCTTTCAAGCAAAGCAGCATACACATTTGTCGCAGCTTTGTGTAAGGTAGCTGAAGGTTACAGCCTAAATGACTTTCTGCAGGAGCTTGGTTAAATAAATTACAGAACCAAAAAAATGAAATAGTTTGCAGCTGTTTAACTATTTTAAATGAATTTCAGACACCTGGGAAAGTGTTCGCTGCTGTTGTTTCATTTCGCTGATTAAATAAACTAATTCACTCACCCCCATTTGCAGGTAGAGTTCATAGCAATAAAATGAAGAATGAAAAAGTTCTAGCCATGTTGCCATATTTAAGAAGCAGCTGAAATATTTACTGATATGGAACAACCTCTAAGATATATTTCCAAGCAAAAAAGTCAAGGGCTGACAGGGAGAGTGCCATTAGTATAAATTAAAAGGAAGACCCATGCACAGAATATCTTAGAAAGTATATGCAAGAGGCCGAGCCCGGTGGCTCACGCCTGTAATCCTAGCACTCTGGGAGGCCGAGGTGGGTGGATCGCTCAAGGTCAGGAGTTCGAGACCAGCCTGAGCAAGAGCAAGACCCCCGTCTCTACTAAAAATAGAAAGAAATTATCTGGACAACTAAAAATATATATATAGAAAAAATTAGCCGGGCATGGTGGCGCATGCCTGTAGTCCCAGCTACTCGGGAGGCTGAGGCAGGAGGATCGCTTGAGCCCAGGAGTTCGAGGTTGCTGTGAGCTAGGCTGACGCCACGGCACTCTAGCCTGGGCAACAGAGTGAGACTGTCTCAAAAAAAAAAAAAAAGAAAGTATATGCAAGGAACTGTGCAACAGTAGTTTAAAAATGTTGCCTTCGGGGAAAGGAATTTAGAAGAGTGGTATGGACACCCTCTTCTCACTGTACACCCCTTTGTAGTGTTGGCATTCAAAAAAATACATTTTTACTTATTCAAAATATCATTTATATATTTAAGGCATTAACTGTTGGAAGATTTCACTTAAAAAAAAAAGTTAAAAGAAGATGGTCTTGGAGCTATTCCACCCTCATTCTGATTTTCTGTACATGCTGCTATATTTTGAAAGAGCACAAAGTTGTTTCTGAATTTCTATCACCCTTACCAGCTAGGACAACTTGACCACCAATTACAGAAGTCTCAATTTAAACAATAAACAGAATGTGTGGACTTACTTAGCTGAGGAGTTCAGCAGTAGAGCGTGCTTCAGCTGCGGTTTGATTCCAGGCTCCACCAGATGCCCTTCAATCCTCTCAACTCTGGCCTCTGATAAGTTAGCACTGGCCACATGCTGGCGTCCCCTGTTGGTGGCGAAAAAATGGCCACCCCTATTCCAGGCCCTGTATCTGCAACCCCCACCACTCTCTGCAGATGAAGGGTTCCTCTGTCCCACACTCCAAGTACAACACACGAGATTCACTCCAAGGAACTAGGAACAGCTTATTGTAGGTTTGCAGCCCTGAATCAGGGACTGTGGCCACGTGAACCGAATGTGCGTATTGGCTGCACCTGGGTTGCCTGCTCCTGTCCTGGGCAAAATTCACCTCCCCAGAACCCCAGGTATCCTCTCGTGGACAATGAGGGCTGCCGGGAAGGAGGACAGGGAGGAGTGGATGCCGGCTGGGGAGGCAAGCATCAAACCTGTCACAACAGCCCTAAAGGCAAACACACAGAATTGTCTTCAAAAAATTGATCTTCAGGCTCTCAAAGATGAGAACCCTTGGCTAAATCTCTGCGCTTTGTTCCAAAGTTATATACCTTTTTCTCATGGTGAAGATGCCTTGACAATCAGTCTACTGGGTGGATAACAGTTATCTTAGGTAACACCACACATGTTCTTAAAATAAAAGAACGATACTGTTTTCATATCTGATCATTTTGCTTTTTATTTTTTATTTTTTATTTTTATTTTTTTTATTTTTATTTTTATTTTTTTTTTGAGACAGAGTCTCACTCTCTTGCCTGGGGCGAGTGCCGTGGCGTCAGCCCAGCTCACAGCAACCTCAAACTCCTGGGCTCCAGCAATCCCACTGTCTCAGCCTCCCGAGCAGCTGGGACCACAGGCATGCGCCACCATGCCCGGCTGATTTTTTTTCTATATATATATTTTTAGCTGTCCAATTAATTTTCTTTCTGTTTTTGGTAGAGATGGGGTCTCGCTCTTGCTCAGGCTGGTCTCGAACTCCTGAGCTCAGAACGATCCGCCCACCTCGGCCTCCCAGAGTGCTAGGATTACAGGCGTGAGCCACCGCGCCCGGCCCTGCTTTATTTTTTGATGTTACCTACTCGTGTCTGAAACCATCTCTCTTACTTATTTACTTCATTCATTTAGTGATTGTTAATTGAGTGCCTGTTAAGTGCTAGGCACTGGTCTAGGCACCAGGCACATAGTAGCCAACAAAGCAGGCAGTCCTTGCTCTCACGGGGCTTGCAGTCTTGCTTCCTTGATACTGGTTGCCTCACCAACAGGAACACAAGCTTCTGGCAGAGCAGGGATCTTGTCTGTGTCCCCATGGCATAGGGTGGTGCTTCTTGAGAGTGACTCTGGGCACGGAGGTGGGGGAAGGCAACTGTGAATGAGTGCGTTGGGAGGACAACTTTGGAAATCTCCCCTGAAGTGGGCTGGTTAGATTGGGCAGAGGAGTGTGGGCGTGGGGTGGAGGTGGTTTAGGCTGGAGAAGGGGCACAGTGTGACACTGGGTAAAGGAGTGTGACATCTCAGAGAGAGTTGTGTTCAGAGGGATGGAGTAGAGTCCAACAGCCATGAATCCATGCAGGAGGAGGAGGAGGAGAAAAGACACCAGAGGGTAAGAGAGGACTGTTGGTTAAAGGAGAGGTATCCCCATTTGGCTAACAGAAGCATGACCAGCAAAAGGGATGGAGGTGAGATCTTTCCTAGAGAATATCATTAGTCAACTGTCCTGAGAAGGGGAAACCTGTGCTGGGTAGATCTTTTGTTTTTATCTCATGAAGATATAAAAGTAGGTTGACCATTCAAAAGTTCCCCTAAATGGGGAGGGAGTTGGAGGATGGGGGTCAGGAAGTCTGGAAATCTGTCTCCTCTTCCTTCACTTCTCCTGACAGAGCCTAGTCTCCAGGAGAGCTTGGGGGCACATTCTGTGCCACACTGCCCTAGGCTCTGAGTTTATCCTTAGCACCCAGCACAGAGTGGGCACCCGGAAACGTGGGCTGAGAGTGAACAGACGTGGAGGTGTGGGAGGGTGACACCGAGTTAATAGGTAGAGTGAGTAATCTGTGATGTCACTCCCTGGCTTCAGACATTTTCACTGCACTCATCCTACCACGCCTATGACTATCCTGCCCTGATGACATCTTACACAACCAGCTGCTCCTTCTGCCTCAACCCTTGTAGTGAGGTGTCCCCAGCATGTGCTCAACAGCGGGGGTGGGAAGCGACAGGTAGGACATGCTCCCTACCCAGTCAGGAAGCTCTGTAGAGCAGTGAGGTTTCCTTCCCGTTTCCCTCAGACATTCAGCCTAGGACCCCAGGAAAAGAGTGCCTAGGGTGTAGGGAAGAATCGGGTGGGCTTCTTGTCCCCACCAAGCCATTGCCATCCCTTCCCAGGCAACCATCCTTTTTCCTCTGTCCCTCTCCCTCTCCCTCCTGTTCAGAGCCTCTTAGAGTGGCATCCAGCCCCCAGCCTTCTCACCATCAGGCCCCCGCCAATGAAGCCCGCCATGAGCCAGACTTGCAAGCTGAGGTGATTGGTCCAGGTGGTCTCTCCGTTAGGCACCAGCAGGAGGGCATTGGCCACGATGCAGATGAGGGAGAGCGGGATGAGGGAGAGCCCCACACAGCGGGCACACTTCCCCGTGCACATGCTAAAGCACCGGGAAGGGCAGGTGGTGAGTGATACTGCAGGAGGCTCCCAGGTCCAGAGGAAAGCAAGCCCGGAGCAGGAGCAAAGGTCAGGGAAGAGGAGTGGCAGAAACTGTCGGGATCACAGTGATAAGGGAGAGAGGCACAGGTGGGGGAGGGAGAGCTGCTCCAGCCCTGACATCAAGTGAGGGATGTGGTGGTGGGCGGAGATGGGGAGCTGACACGCAGAGGAAGTTGCCTGGGGTTAGTGTCTTGTCCTTTTTTCTGCACACACCTCTCCACAGCCCCTCTGCTGGTCCCTTAACTGCTTTGTGACTTAGCCAAGCCCCTTAATGTTTCTGAGTCTCAGTTGCCTCATCTGTATAAAGGGTACAGTGATGCCACTTGCCTCATGGGGGGTTGTGAAGATCAAATGGAGGCAACACGAGAAGTATTTTGTAAACTAGGAAGCACAAAGCAGATGTACGGTGGCCTCATCCTTTTCACTGGTTCCACAGGGAGAGTTCCTTCCAGAAAGAAACTAAAAAGATGACAGTGGGCTTTCATTGTCCTTTCATTTCTTATTCTCAGTATCTGATTATAGACCCTTCCTCCTGTTGAGGCCATGCCTGTTTCTGAGGGTGGGCTCCAGACTGAGGTCTGACTGATTAGAGCATTCTAGCTCTCTGGCCTCCATGTTTGATTCAGCGACGGCCATGTGATACAAGCCAGTCCTGTGAGAATCAATTTCTGGGTTTTTTTGGTTGGCATTCTGAGGTCAAAGAAGTTCTGTTTTTGTTGGGGTGCTGAGTCAACAAAAAGAAGGTATTACTCAATTATTGTATACATGTCCAAGTTGCTTTTTGTGTGTGAAGAGCAACAGAATTGCATTTCTGAGAATGCTTGGATTCGGAAATAGCCCTGTGTCTCCTTCTTCTCCTTTTTGGGGAAGTCATCTTACCTCATCAAGAGATGAAGTAAAATAAAAACCCCCAAATGGGGAAGTCTTCGCTTAAGTCTAAATCATTTTTATAAATCTAGTCACAAAACTGGGTATAAGTTTCAAAAATCATTTAAAGAGAAAATACAGAATATAAATTCTAAAAATGAAATTAGGCTGGGTGTGGTGGCTCATGCCTCTAATCCCAGCACAAAAAACAAAAATAAATAAATAAAATATAAAATAAAAAAATTAGCCAGGTGTGGTGGTGCACACCCGTAGTCCCACCTACTCGGGAGGCTGAGGCAGGAGGATTGGTTGAGCCCAGGAATTTGAGGTTATGGTGAACTATGATTGGGGGAGCCACTGTACTCCAGCCTAGGTGACAGAGTAAGATCCTGTCTCAATACAAGATAAATAAATAAAAATAAACATATTAACAATATTAAAGATGTCAATCATTTATTGCCTGCCATGCCCTGAGTCCATTTTAAGGAACTATATTAAGAAACAGAAAACTCAACTCTACAGAAAGAGAAAGGGAAATTCCTGGTTCAGGCAATCAAAACATTCAAGGCAGAGTGCTTTTTTTTTTTTTTTTTAATCTATAAATGAGCACTTTATTTTTATACTGAGCTAATATTGAGCTGCACTTGAATTCACATTCTTAGCAAAACAATTGCCTGAGCATACGCAGGCTCTCCATACTCATCATTATAGGATAGCCATTAATTCTTCATCTTCCTCCTCCTCCTCATCATCCTCATTTTCTTCCTCCTCCTCATCTTCTGGTTCATTGTTCTTCTTTGAGTCCGTTGGCCTGCCAGGGCCCTTCTTTCCTGCTTCACTTTTGCCCTTGGCACGGTATGCAGCAATATCCTTTTCATATTTCTCCTTTAGCTTAGCTGCCTTCTGTTCATATGGTTCTTTATCTTTGGCTGACTGTTCAGACCACATTTCACCCAGTTTTTTTTGCAGTATCCCCAATGGATAGGCCTGGGTGTTCACTTTTGATCTTGAAGTTAAAGATGTCATCACTGTTCTTGTATTGTTTCTCTGCCATTCTCTCTGTTTCTTTTTGGTTTTGGCTTCCTCCTTAAGCTGGACCCACCTCCTGATAGTGGTATTAGGTGCAGCAGTTCCAGACCTCATGTCTTTACATTATACCATCAGGAGGAAGAGAATCTCTTCCCATAGCTTTCCCTGAGGAGAGAAGAACTTTTTTCCCACATCCCCCAGAAAGCTTCTCCTTGGCTTGGATTGGATTCTGTGCCTGTTCCTTACCCAGTTCTCTGTGGCCAGGAAGTAGAACTTGCTAATTGACTTAAGTCACTCAGGGACTACTCCAGAACAAGAGGAGTTGTCAGTTCCTCCTAAACCATCAGGATGGGAAATTAGGGACACTGTTAGGAAGGAGGAAGGATGGAATGAATGATGGGGATGCATCCAACAAATATTCTCTCCAGGGAATCTCTCTAAACTCCATGATCCCATACTCTCTGGCCATAGCTGAGAAGACCAGAGGTGTATGCCTGACCCAGTGTATGGCAGAGATTGCGAGTTAGCCCCATTTTTCTGTTTTTATGCAGTAGCAGGCTTTTAAGCTGGGAACATGGGTACTCAGCTAAAAACTATATTGTCCAGCTTCTTTCGCAACTAACTGTGACCATGTGACTAAGTTACGACCTATGAGAGGGCGTGGAGATGATGTTTTCAGCTTCAGTAGTGTACTTTAGGGAATGCGCATGCCTTCCCCTTCCCCTCTTGGAATGTAGGCCAGGAGTTGAGCCATTTGGACTCTGCGGGTGAGGACAGCCCCTACGTATGGTGAAACATGATAGGAGGGCTCTGGGCCCCTGGACAGCCTCGAGGACCGGGAGCTCTGTTACAGCCGTGGACCACCTGCTTCCTTACTATTTCATGAGCAAGAAATATACTTCTATCCTGGGAGCCCTGGGCCAAGTCACCTCCTCAGCGGCCGCCGGCAGCTTCAGTGGCGAGACTGCGAGCCGGCGGGTCCGCGCCGGGTGAGCGCCGGCGACCGGGGGCGCTGGCGACAAGCAGGAAGCTGCGGACGCGCCAGTGTGGGCGGCTGGCAGAACTGAGGCACAGGGGGGCGGTGGCGGGGCGGGGAGTGTCGCGTGGGGCTGCCCTCCTGGCTCAGGGTGGTGGACACAAGCCTGCTGGGAGAGAGGGAGCTGTTCAAAAAATGAGCTCTTTCCACTGCTGTAGTAGAAAAATATGCAGTATCTTCTGAGTCGTCATCATCATCATCATGATCATCATCCAAGAAGAAAGCAAAGGTAGAACATGGAGGATCATCAAGCGCTAAAAAAAATTCTGATCAGAACAACGGATCTTTTAACTTGAAAGCTCTATCAGGAAGCTTTGGATATAAGTTTCTTGTTCTTGCTGAGATTGTGAATTGCATGCAGGCACATCAGCGAGGAGATTCATATCCTCTAATGTTAGAAGAAATTTTGGATGAAACACAACATTTAGTTATTGGGCTCAAGCAGAAACAATGGCAACAATGGCTAATGACTGAGGCATTAGTCAACAATCTGAAAATCGAAGTATTTAATAACAGCTGGGAAGTATGCTTTTCAAGCCCAAGTACAACTTGAAAGAAAAAAAGGCCCTACTTAGGCTCTTAGATAAGCATGACCAGAGAGCATTAGGAGGGATTCTTTCAGAAGACATAGAAGAAGGACTGCCCAATTCCCACAAAGCTGTCAAGGCTTTAGCGGACCAGGTGCTATTTGCAAATCATCCTGATAAGAAGAAAATACAGTAATCACAACAGTGTGGTATTGGTTAAAGAATAGACAAATGGGTCAATTGAACAGAATAGAGAGTCTAGAAATAGACCCACATAAATATAATCTATTGATTTTTTTCTTTTTTTTTTTAAAGACCATCCTTATTTCTGAGTCTATTGATTTTTGACAAAGGAGCAAAGGCAATATTATGGAGAAAAAGACAGGGTTTTTCAACAAATGGTGCTGGAACAACTGGGCATCAAAACATGGGGAAAAAAAGTGAATCTAGACACAGACCTTACGTACTTCACAAGAATTAACTTAAAATAAATCACATACCTAAATGTAAAATGAAAAACTATAAAACTCTTAGAGATAACATAGGAGAAAATCTAAATGAGCTCTGGCTTGGCAATGACTTTCACGATCCACGAAAGAAATAATTGATAAGCTGGACCTCATTAAAACTAAAAATGTAGGCTCTGTGAAAGAGAGAAAGTGTAGACTCTGTGGAAGACACTGTCAGGAGGATGAGAAGACAAGCCACAGTCTGGGAGAAAATATTTGCAAAAGACAAATCTGATAAAGAACTGTTATCCAAAATATACAAATAACTCTTAAAACAATAAGAAAATGAATAAACCAATTAAAAAATGGGCCGAAGACCTGAACAGACACCTTACCAAAGAAGATATACAGATGGCAAATCAGCATATGTCATCCACATCATATGTCATTAGGGAACTGCAAATTAAAAGAACGATGAGATACCACTACACATCTTTTAGAACACTAAAAATCCAGGATACTGATTACACCAAATGCTGGTAAGAATGTGGAGCAACAAGAACTCTCATTTATTGCTGGTGACAATGCAAAATGGTACAGCCACTTTGGAAGAAAGTTTGACAGTTTCTTATACAACTAAACTGTTACCATACGATCCAGCAATCTTGCTCCTTGGTATTTATACCCAAATGACTTGAAAACTAGTGTTCACACAAAAACCTGCACACAGATGTTTAGAGCAACCTTATTCATATTGCCAAAACTTAGAAGCAACCAAGTTGTCCTTTAGCAGGTGAATGGATAAACTGGTACATCCAGACAATGGAGTATTGCACAGTGCTAAAAAGAAATGCACTATCAAACCGTGAAAAGACACAGAAGAACCTTAAAGACATATTACTAAGTGAAAGAAGCCAATGTGAAAAGGCTACATACTGTATGATTCCAACTACATGACATTCTGGAAAAGGCAAAACTCAGGAGACAGTCAAAAGATCAGTGGTTGCCAGGGGTTGGTGGAAGGAGGGAGGGATGAATAGGTAGAACACAGATAATTTTTTTAGGGCAGTGAAACTACTCTGTATGATACTATAGTATAGTATACGACTATAGTCATTATAGTATATGACATGTATAATGATACATGTCATTATATATTTGTCGAAACCTATAAAACGTACAATACCCAGAGTGAACCCTAATGTAAACTATGGACTTTGGTTAATGATGTGTCAATGTAGGTTCATTGATTGTAACAAATGTACATTCTAGTGCAGAATTTGGAGAGTGGGAGGGAGAGGCTGTGGGTATGGTGAGGGGGTAGGGGTTTAAGAGAACTCTCTGTACTTTCTGCTTAATTTTGCTGTGAACTTAAAACTGCTCTAAAAAATCAAGTCTATTTTTAAAAAAAATCTTCGTAAAGATTACATTGTGTTTTAAAATGGAAACAAAAAGGTAATGATACATTTAGAAAAGCATAGAAACAAAGTAGCAGAGTGAAAATTTGATGTTAGTGAAGGTAGCAGTTCTGTTGACACTATCTGGTAAAACAGGAAGGAGCCAGCAGCCTAGAAGAAAATCTTGGAGACAATAGTGCAACACTCTCAAGAAATACTGCCTCACCAATGTTCTTGATAGCAGAGGACAATATTGTGTGGAAAATAGTCATTGATTATCAGAAAGTGATTCAGAGAAGAAAGACTTTAAAGGCATTTTTGGGCTGATTGAGGTACCTCATGCCTATAATCCCACCTACTTTTGGAGGCCAAGGCAGGAGGATCCCCTGAGTCCAGGAATTTGAGGCTGCAGTGAGCTATGATTCTGCCATTGCACTCTAGGTTGGGCAACAGAGCAAGACCCGTCTCTAAAAAAAAAAAAAATTAAATTTAAAAAATATTTCTGGGAATATTTTGACCAATTTATTTTACTTGTATTTTTCTTTTCGTGTATGTACAAGAATGATTTTTAAAAATGGTCTAAAAAAAGCTTTTAATTAGCATAAAGTAAAAAAATTAAGTGTTAAGAAAGCATTGAATCATAGTTTAACTGACAGCATTTTTCTTAGTGGTACATAAAATAATGGTGTATTACAATTGAAGGTGTCCTTGACTCACGGAAATTCAGTAGTGAGCTCTATATGGGCCCAGTTATGGACCCAGTGAATACAGCACTAAACTTGACAGACAGGGCACTTCCTGTAGTTTATATTATAGTTTGGGGAGACAGGCAATAAACTAGAAATTTGAGATTATGCTAAATTGAGATTAGTATAAATTCCAAAAGTAACACACCAAACTCTAAAAAATAATAATAATAAAGATTATGCTAAATTATATGAAGGGAAAAAACAGAGTGGTGTGGTAGAGAGTGCCTGGGCAGAGAGCTGCTCTAGAGTTGGTGGCCAGGGAATCAGAACCACACTTAGACCTGGGCAGGAGGGTCTCCTGTTTGGTTCTCTGCTTAGTTCAGTGCTTCTCTAACTTCATACAGAGCTCCTGGGCATCTTGTGAAAATGCAGATTCCGACTCAGTAGGTCTGAGATGGGACCAGCATCTCTAACAAGCTCCCAGGTGATGCTGATGGTACTGTTCCAGGGGCCACCCTCTGGGTAGCAAGGATGTAGAGGGCCCTGCTTATCACAAATACTGAAACACAAACCCCCTTTTCATTTTTAGCCTTGCAAGAAAGTTTTTGAAAGTTCAGTAACCAATTGAGGAAATGGGAATTATGGAAAAGAAATGTGTGAGTTGAAGTGGAAGAGAGCTGAGAGCCTGCATGTGTGTGTTGGTGGGTTCTGTAAACTGCACTGAAGTCTGGACCCAGAGCAGCCCTGTCCACCCTGCCCCAGCAGTTCTGGGCTGATGCTCAGGCTTGCAGGTGGCAGCCCTGGCCTAGGCAAGAGTTTGGCCCCTCTAGCCTCTGGATTGTGAGGGCTGTCCCAGGTGAACCGGCTAAGGGTGTGAATGTGGGCCAGGCCTTGGCATAGCTCGTGTTATATATTTAAATCTTTAGACTTAACCTGACCAGGCACTGTGGCTCATGCCTGTAATCCCAACACTTTGGGAGGCTAAGGTGGGAGGATTGCTTGAGGCCAGGTGTTTGAGACCAGCCTGGACAACATAGCAAGATCCTTTCTCTACGAAAAATTAAAAAATTAGCTGGGCATGGTGGTGTGCACCTGTAGTCTCAGCTACTTGGGAGACAGGAGGATCACTTGCGTCCAGGAGTTTGAGGTTGTAGTGAGCTATGATGACACCACTGCACTCTAGTCTGGGCAACTGAAGGAGACCCTGTCTCCAAAATAAGTGAATGAATGAATAAATTCCTCCATTTGTGCTGTTCCCCTGGCCCTACAAATTAGCAGTGGGCCTGCAGGATATAATAATAATAACCAGCATACTAACAGTTAACTTGTATGCCAGACTCTGTTCTGAGTTACATATATTAACTCCCATAATTCTTATCACACACCTCAGAGGAATTAGAGCTATGATCATCACCCCTGCGGATAAAGAGACAGGGGATTTTGCAGTTTGGCTCCAGCATCTGTGCTCTTGACCACAATGCTCTGTCATCAGCTCTTAGAGGAGGTAGCCTCTTGGAGGAAGTCTGAAGGACAGAAGAGATAGCCACGTGATGAGCTGGAGGAAGAGCACAGTCAGGGTTGAGGGAACAGGCAAAGTTCATCTCAGTGAAGAAGAGCTTGCATTAAGGAACCTGAAAAAGTTGTTTACTGAACTTCCAAAGATTAGGATGGGGAAGAATGGTCCAAGATGAGGTCAGAAAGATAGTCAGGGTCTAGGTCACGCTGGGCCTTGTGAAGAGTTTAGAAGCCATTGGAGGGTTTTACACTGGGACTACAGGCATGTACCACCATGCCCAGCTACTTTTAAAAACATTTTTTAGAGATGGGATCTTGGCATGTTGCCCAGGCTCATCTCAAACTCAGATCTCAAGCAATCCTCCCACCTTGGCCTCCCAAGACACTAGGATTATGTGCATGAGCCACCACATCCTGCTGAATTCAGATTTTTCAGTAGAAACCCTGCAAATATAGCCCCTTGGCATTTTTCTCCTTTTCCTTCTCACAGCTGAAACCCCTGGAGACCAGGGACCAGAGTTCAATGTCCCCCTCACCCTCTATTATATGTCTTTGGTGAATAGACACTGAAGTATGAAAAAAATACTTTTGGCTGTAATATTTGCAAGACTCAAGAAGGTATTGGGAATAGATTCTTTTCATAGGGAGGAAAGGATGATGTTTCCTGAGAAAAGGCACTGACTCAGCAGGGATTAGGAGAGAACTGTGGACAGAGGTGGAGGCTTAGGAATGAGGAGCTTTCTGTGAGTTATCTACAAGTGAGTCCTCATCCTAGGTGCGGTGCCAGGAGCGAGGTTGCTAAAGCAGGAGCTCCACCTGAGGTCTCTCTCCTTAACCCCAGGAGAAATGTTCTAAATGTTGTAGTAAAGACAACCCCTTATGACATAGTGTGTATTCATTTCAGGGGAGGCTAGCAAGGCAGAATCTGAATAGGGAATCAGCTCACTGTCATCTAAGAGGCATCACTACATTCTTATTAGGGACCATTGGGTGGCAGCCTGGCTGGAACACACTATGCTCTATCCCCTCCCGCTCCATGGGTTTCTCCCTAAAGCGTCATTAGAAATATACCCTATGGGAAGAAGAGAAGGGGCTTGCCACCTGGGTCCCGCTTTTCCTTGAGTTATTTTGAGTAGTGTATTAGTTTGCTAGGGCTGCCATAACAAAATACCACAGACCGGGTGGCTTAAACAACAGAGATTTCTTTTCTCAGAGTTCTGGAGGCTAGAAGTCCAAGATAAGGGTGTCAACAAGGGTTGATTTTCTTCGCGGTCTCTCTCCTTGGCTTGCCAGTCTTCTGTGTCTTCACATGGTCTACCCTCTGTGTGTGTCTGTGTCTGAATGTCCTCTTTTTATAAGGACATCCATCATATTTAACTTAATTCGCTCTTTAATGACTCTATCTCCAAATACAGTCACATTCTGAGGTCCTGGGGGTTGGGACTTCAGCATATTGTCAATGGAAAAGAAGACGAACTCTGTTAAATAATTTAAAGAGGTTTGTTCTGAGCCAAATTTGAGGACTGTGGCCTGGAGCCACACTCAAGAAGCCTTGAGCAAGTGGACTCACTGTGGTTGGGTTACAGTTTGACTTTGTACATTTCAGGGAGACAGGAATTACAGGTAAAGAAATAAATCAATATGTGGAAAGCATACATTGGTTTGTCCTGGAAAGGTTGGTGAGGGGGACTTACAGGTTATAGGTGGGTTTAAAGACTCTTTGACTTGTAATTGGTTAAAGAAATGAAGTTTTGTCTAAAGGTTTGGAATGTTTTAAGTTAAGGTAAAGAAGTCTGTTAATCAGAGACAGCTCTGTAATGGGTTACAAAGGGTATCTACAAGAAGGGAGGGGGCCATAATGAGGCATGTCTGACCTCCCTTCTCATGGCCAGTATCTCAGTTTTAGGGTATCCCCTTGGCCAAGAAGGGGTCCACTCAGTCAGTCGAGATGGAGCGGGGAGAGCTTAAGATTTTATTTTAGTTCACAATTCTCCCCTTTTGGCCAAGATCTGCCAAAGGCAAGATCTATGGCCAAACTCTTATTTCATCCGATCTGTTGCTGGGGTGGTGTGGCTAACTGCCCTGGGTCCTTCCAGGCCCACAGTGGGATCCTTGTGGCTGAGAACACTGAATAGCCAAAAGGGATTATAGCCAATTAAATGCTTTAGGACAGACGGGGCTAGAGGTAGACAGGCACTCATCAACCCTTTAAAACCTAGTCAACATAAGAGCAAAAACAAAAATGTCGAAGGCAAGACTACAAAATTAATTTGTCTATAGGTATTGAGCTATTATATTCTTGGGCTTAGTTGTAGACTTGTAGCAAACATAAGCATTGTTAACCATTCAGGCTAAGGAATTTAGAGACTTTTGTTGCATCAAAATATTTTAGTCTCTGTAGTAATTTGTCCTAAGGTGGCTGATAAAATTACTTGTTGTATCCCCTTTTGTATAAACCTCAAAACTGAGAACAATTGTACTCAGGAAGTTCTAAGTCTATGGGAAGCAGGAAATTTTTTATGATTGGGATGGATATCTGTACCACGTGGCCCGGAAAGGCAGAGTCTTTCATTTAGTATTTGTTTAGGCCCCGGTGCACCCATCCTTGATCTGGAGGGACTAAACTAACTCTGTCCCTCAGAATCAGCCCTTACAATCTCACACACCCCTTCTTCCGCAGTAGTCCCTGGGCCTACAGGGAGGATGTTTTCAGTCTTAGTCACAGGGCGTTGGCAGTGAATAACAGGTTGGGCCTGGCTCGATTCAATCCTTCAATCCTCCCCGCCCCCCACCACTGCCTCTCCCCTCTGAGATATCAAGGAAACTTCCTATTTACTTAAAACTTGTCATGACTCTGGAAAACAAAGCAAGAGAATCAGTAATTTTTTTTTTTTTTTTTTTTTTTTGAGACAGACTCTCACTGTGTTGCCCGGGCTAGAGTGCCGTGGTGTCATCCTAGCTTCACAGCAACTTCAAACTCCTGGGCTCAAGCGATCCTCCTGCCTCAGCCTCCCGAGTAGCTGGGACTACAGGCACGTGCCACCATGCCCAGCTAATTTTTTCTATATATTTCTAGTTGTCCAGCTAATTTCTTTCTATTTTTAGTAGAGACGGGGTCTCGCTCTTGCTCAGACTGGTCTCAAACTCCTGAGCTCAAACAATCCACCCACCTCAGCCTCCCAGAGTGCTAGGATTACAGGCGTGAACCGCCGCGCCTGGCCTGAATCAGTAATGTTTTAAATAAAAAGTCATAAAAAATATTTTAGTTCTTTCCATGAAATTTTTCTTAAAGAAGCAAATCTTGGACTGTAGCTGATTATATACTATTGTTTAAGAAGAATCAAAGTAAAATAATAATTGTCTGTGGATGATAAAAATCTTACAATAGTCATGATTAACGACATTGTAGTAGTAGGCCTAAAAAATATAAAAAGTTATTATAAAAACGCTGTTTCAAGATTCATTCCTGTCTGTAGAGTAAAAAGCTTGTACTTTGTAAACCTCGCCCTTAATAGAAAAATCAGTACTCTGTAAGCAATGACCTTGTAACTGTGTAAACCCCCCAGCTGTCTGCAGTAAAAATTTACTGTACTTGCCTCACCCAAGAAAGAATGCTCCCTGCCTTAACTGATGCCATCTGCTTCTGTGACCTTGCTTGCTCAAAGATTGTAATCAGTCACGTGGCCAGGCAGGTGGTCTGAGGCAGGTCCCAGACCCCGTGGCTATGAAATGTATGATGTAATTATTTTTGTTTCACTATGTCGTGTTTAATGTCACGCAGCCCTCCCCCCCAAATTACTATAAATTACTATAAAGGTGAGTCTTCTCACCTTTTCGGCTCTGGACTGCTCTCTGTGCTGCTGCCTCTCAGCGGTGCGGAGGGTAGTCGCTGGCCAGCTAATAAAGACTTACAATTTGGCTCAATTCGGTCTCTCAGTGGTCACTTCTCACACTGTGTACCATAACAGCATAAAGGAGATTTGATGGTTTCTGTGCCACATAACAATTTAGCATGTATATTTATTATTGACAATATAATACCAAGCCATATTAGAATTTTAGGAATCTCATACAGTTTTGGAACAGATGTTTATAATATATTTATACAAATACAACCCAAAGGAAGTTAAACACTATTTTATATTTGACAATGATTCCTGGTATAACAGTTTAACATACCAGTAAGCCTAATAAGTTTTTCTTGGACTTTTGGTGTCTCTATTATTAAAAGCTAGTTTGAGGTTAAAAGGACTGAATTTAGAATTTTGTTTTTGGAAAGTTTGTCTGATATTACAGGTTTAAAACATTTGTTTAAATGGAATCACCAGTCACTACAAAATTATGGTCATTTATTTAAACAAGAGTGATAGTCATCAGAAGACTTTAAAGGCAATGCAGGAAGATATATGGGTATAAACCTTAACCCTTAAAGTTTAGTTTTTCTAGTTAGTCAGAAACCTAAAGACAACACCGGGATTATCTTGATAAAACATACCTTTTAAGGTATAAGTCTGAGAATTTTTTTTTTTTTTTTTTTTTTTTGAGACAGAGTCTCACTCTCTTGCCTGGGGTGAGTGCCGTGGCGTCAGCCCAGCTCACAGCAACCTCAAACTCCTGGGCTCGAGCAATCCCACTGTCTCAGCCTCCCGAGCAGCAGGGACCACAGGCATGTGCCACCATGCCCGGCTGATTTTTTTCTATATATATATTTTTAGCTGTCCAATTACTTTTCTTTCTATTTTTGGTAGAGATGGGGTCTCGCTCTTGCTCAGGCTGGTCTCGAACTCCTGAGCTCAGAACGATCCGCCCACCTCGGCCTCCCAGAGTGCTAGGATTACAGGCGTGAGCCACCGCGCCCGGCCAAGTCTGAGAATTTTTTTATTAAAAAAGGAAACAGCTTATAGAACTAAAATTAATATATCATGTAATTTCATTAAGAGCAAATTATTATTTTAAGAAAACCTTGGTGTTTTAACCAAAAATTTTTCTTTTTAATTATAGTCAACTGGATCACATATAAAATTCCTTCTTAAATTCCCTTTTATTTTTTTTTTTTTTTGAGACAGAGTCTCACTCTTCTGCCTGGGCTAGAGTGAGTGCCGTGGCGTCAGCCTAGCTCACAGCAACCTCAAACTCCTGGGCTCGAGCGATCCTACTGTCTCAGCCTCCCGAGTAGCTGGGACTACAGGCATGCACCACCATGCCCGGCTAATTTTTTCTATATATATTTTTAGCTGTCCAATTAATTTCTTTCTATTTTTGGTAGAGACGGGGTCTCGCTCTTGCTCAGGCTGGTCTCGAACTCCTGA
>RJWJ010000113.1:0-44632 GCA_004363605.1 Indri indri | reverse complement strand
AGCCTGGCCTTCTTTAAATTCCCTTTTATGAACTTTATCCCAACTTGCAGAGACCATCTATAAACATATCTAAAACTTTCTGTTTTGTCCTAATTTTCCCTTTTCTTAAATAATCAGTCATTTTAGGACAAAAAATTTCTATGCAAGA
Organism: Indri indri; assembly: GCA_004363605.1. Taxonomy (NCBI): domain Eukaryota; kingdom Metazoa; phylum Chordata; class Mammalia; order Primates; family Indriidae; genus Indri; species Indri indri. The sequence goes on along the minus strand of RJWJ010000113.1, from coordinate 44,484 downwards.
TCTTTTCTCTACAATATTAGTCTTTCTGCTTAATCTTTCTTATCAAAAATATATTTCTATATTCATTGTCCTTTAACATCACTTTCTCTTACAAGTTACTTTTTATTTTCTTTTTAAATCCACATTTTGATTCAACCTTTAAATAACCTCTGAATTAGACAAAATTACATATATATGTAATAAGAGCACATTTTGCACTTCTTTCATAATTTTTCTTATTAAAAACACATCTTGCCCTTCTGCCCATGGACGCTGCCGAGGAAGCATCCTTAAAGTCTCTCTTTCCACTGCTGTCAGGTCTAAGTCAGAGTGTCCTAAAGAACCTGAACAGCCACGGAAGCCATTCATCAGAGGGCTGAGCTTTGAAAGGACTGACGAGAGTCTGAGGGGCCATTTTGAGCAATGGGGGTGGCTTACAACTGTGCGGTAATGAGAGATCCAAACACCAAGCGCTCCAGGGGCTTGGGGTTTGTCACATATGGCACTGTGGAGGAGGTGGATACAGCAATGAATGTACGGCCACATAAGGTTGATGGAAGTGTTGTGGAACCAAAGAGAGCTGTCTCCAGAGAAGATTCTCAAAGACCAGGTGCCCACTTAACTGTGAAAAAGATCTTTGTTGGTGGCATTAAAGAAGTTACTGAAGAGCATCACCTAAGAGACTATTTTGAACAGTATGGGAAAATTGAAGTGATTGAAATCATGACTGACAGAGGCAGTGGCAAGAAGAGGGGCTTTGCTTTTGTAACCTTTGACGACCAGGATTCTGTGGCTAAGACTGTCATTCAGAAATAGCATACTGTGAATGGCCACAACTGTGAAGTAAGGAAAGCCCTGCTGAAGCAAGAGATGGCTAGTGCTTCATCCAGCCAAAGAGGTCAAAGTGGTTCTGGAAACTTTGGTGGCAGTCATGGAGGTGGTTTTGGTGGGAATGACAGCTTTGGCCATGGAGGAAACTTCAGTGGTGGAGATGGCTTTGGTGGCAGCCATGGTGGTGGTGGATATGGTGGCAGCGGGGATGGGTACAATGGATTTGGTTATGATGGAAGCAATTTTGGAGGTGGTGGTAGCTACAGTGATTTTGGCAGTTACAACAATCAGTCTTCAAATTTTGAACCCATGAAGGGAGGAAATTTCGGAGGCAGAAGCTCTGGCCCCTATGGTGGTGGAGGACAATACTTTGCCAAACCACAGAACCAAGGTGGCTATGGTGGCTCCAGTAGCAACAGTAGCTCTGGCAGAGGCAGAGCGTTTTAATTATTCCCAGGAGACAAAGCTTAGCAGGAGAGGAGAGCCAGAGAAGTGACCGGGAAGCTACAGATTACAACAGCTTTGTGAACTCAGCCAAGCACAGTGGTGTCAGGGCCTACCTGCTATAAAGAAAACATGTTTTAAACAATACTCATGTGTATGGGCAAAAAACTTGAGGACTATATTTGTGACTAATTGTATAACAAGTTGTTTTAGTTTCTGTTCTGTGGAAAGTGTAAAGCATTCCAACAAAGGGTTTTTTTTTTTTTGAGACAGAGTCTCACTCTGTTGCCTGGGCTAGAGTGCCGTGGCGTTAGCCTAGCTCACAGCATCCTCAAACCCCTGGGCTCGAGCGATCCTACTGCCTCAGCCTCCCGAGTAGCTGGGACTACAGGCATGTGCCACCATGCCCGGCTAATTTTTTCTATATACACATATTTTTTTAGTTGTCCGATTAATTTCTTTGTATTTTTAGTAGAGACGGGGTCTCGCTCTTGCTCAGGCTGGTCTCGAACTCCTGAGCTCAGGACGATCCGCCCGCCTCGGCCTCCCAGAGTGCTAGGATTACAGGCGTGAGCCACCGCGCCCAGCCCAACCAAGGGTTTTAATGCAGATTTTTTTTTGCACCCATGCTGTTGATTGCTAAATGTAATAGTCTGATCATGACGCTGAATAAATGCGTCTTTTTTTTAAAATGTGCTGTGTAAAGTTAGTCTACTCTGAAGCCATTTTGGTAAACTTCCCCAAAAGTGTGAAGATAGAATTCCTTCAGGGTGAGGCCGGGCGCGGTGGCTCATGCCTGTAATCCTAGCACTCTGGGAGGCCAAGGCGGGCGGATCGGATCGTCCTGAGCTCAGGAGTTCGAGACCAGCCTGAGCAAGAGCGAGACCCCGTCTCTATCAAAAATAGCAAGAAATTAATTGGACAGCTAAAAATATACATAGAAAAAAATTAGCCGGGCATGGTGGCGCATGCCTGTAGTCCCAGCTACTCGGGGGGCTGAGACAGTAGGATTGCTCGAGCCCAGGAGTTTGAGGTTGCTGTGAGCTAGGCTGACGCCACGGCACTCGCCCCAGGCAAGAGAATGAGACTCTGTCTCAAAAAAAAAAAAAAAAAAAAGAATTCCTTCAGGGTGATGCCAGGTTCTATTTGAAATTCATTTACAGCCTGCTTGGGTAGAGAAGCCATTGTCTTAAGAAACCTTGGTGTGGTTGAACTGACGGATACTTGTTGTGACCTGAAGTTCACCATTAAAAGGGGTCATCCAAGGAAATCATGGAATTATTGGTTATAAAGATGATTCTTGGCACATCCTATGCAATATATCTAAATTGAATAATGGTACCAGATAAAGTTATAGATGGGAATGAAGCTTGCATATCAATCATTATCATGTGTAATCAATGAATGATTTAATTCTCTTCAAAAAAATAAAAACATATCTTATTCTTTGGTACACTTTATATACAGTCTCTCGTTTATCTACAGACAAGGCGGTTCTGTTTCCTCTTTCGCAAATATACAGAAAAGCCAATTGAGATTAATTTTAGGATGAATAGGCAATGGAGAAGGCCCTTTAGAATCTACCTCCAAATCAAAATTAGGATCCCAAACAACGAATTCCTAGGAAAAGAACCAACTCAGAATACACCAGGACCACCAACCAAAAATAGGAGGTCTGGAGCTCAGGACTTACCAGTTCCACCAAGGAGAAGCTTGGAGTTGGGGGGCTCCAATGGGGGGTATGCCACTACCTGGTGCCAAATTCAGCCTCCTATTTTGGGGGTCCTGAGTCTTCTCTGAGCCCCACATCTGGGCACCAATCTTGTCAATGGAGAAGAAGATAAATTCTGTAAAATAGTTTAAAGAGGTTTATTCTGAGCCAAATTTGAGGACCATGGCCAAGAGCCACACCCAAGAAGCCTTGAGCAAGTGGACTCACTGTGGCTGGGTTATAGTTTGGTTTTATACATTTCAGAGAGACAGGAATTACAGGTAAAGGCATAAATCAATACATGGAAGGCATACATTGGTTTGGCCTGAAAAGGTGAGACATCTCAAAGGAGGGGGGGCTTACAGGTTGTAGGTGGGTTTAAAGACTCTTTGACTTGTAATTGGTTAAAGAAGTGAAGCTTTGTCTAAAGGCTTGAAATATTTTAAATTAAGATAAGGAAGTCTGTTAATGAGAGACAAGCTACCGGGTATATATTGGTTATGTAAATTGAGGACTTGTAGGTTTGTCTTGCATAGCTTTAGGTCTGTTAATGAGTTACAAAGGATATCTAGAAGAAGTGGGCATGACGACGCATGTCTGACCTCCCTTCTTGTGGCCAGTAACTCAGTTTTAGGATATCCTCTTGGCCAAGAGGGGGTCCATTCAGCCAACTGGTTGGAGGGGGAGCCTTAAGATTTTATTTTCGTTCACAATACCAATTTTTGGGAGACACGCTTTGGCCCATAACAGGTGGATAGCTCTTCTTTACAACCTTAAGGCCAGATTAGAACAATAACAACAAGTGATATCTATAACCCCCAATTTTAGCATTATCTGAGGAGGGAAAGAAAGGGGTATGCTCGACTTCTTGATCTAACTGGGGGAACTCATAGCATATTATTTTACTTTTGACTCCAACAAGTCAAGAAATGCAAGTTAAGAATACTTTTGAAACTATTAAAGGAAAACATTAGGGAAATAAAAAATAAAATATTATGCCTTCTAAAACACCAGAGAAGATAAAAGCACACTTAATCCACATAGCGGAAGATAAAACATCAAGAAAGCATAAAAAACAGAAGGCATAAAATAAGATGACTGATTATGCAAATATATGGGTCAAAACAATTCATGTAAATATTTTAAACTTCTCTATAAAAAATTAATTACAACATTAAAAATGTTTTTGAATTGAGGTAATCAGTGAAGTTCTATTAACAGTGGTTGCCTCATGGGAGGAGAACTGGGTGATAGAAGACAAGAAAGAAAGGGAAATTACTTTTAACTTTTGAGACTTTTGAATTTTATTATTATGTGTTGCTTATTCAAAATAATAAATGCATAATGAAATTAAACCATATCATATAGATAATGTCTTGTTAAATAGTCATTTTATGCTGATACAGGGTATATTTATAATGATTATATAGCAGTCATAAACCTTCAGGCACTAAATCATATTGTATTGAAAGCTGTAAAGCCAAAATAGTTAGAAATACACTGGGAAACTGCCGGAAATAAAATCGCAGTGGGAAATTGCAACATACTCACCAGTCTTTGGCAGACGAAGCAAGAAAAAATATACAAAGGTACAAAGGTACAGAGAAACTAAATGATGATAAGGTTGATTGATTAATCACCCTTTCATTCAATTAATATTTACTGTATTCTATGATGTACACCAAGCCCTTTGGTGGATACCAGGAAGCTATGAGCAGTAAATACATCATCAGTGAACATTCTGAATTTCCGTCCTCTTGGAGCTAGTGTTCGAGTGGTATTTATTTAACTTTTGTATTTCATAAATGGAGAACACACCTTTTTTTAGTGCCAATAAAACATTTACAAATATTGGTCAGATATTAGGCTCCTAAGGAAATACCAATTTCCCCAAACATGAAATGGTACTGGCCACATTCTCTAACCACAATGATTGCAGAAATTTACAAATGTTTGAGTAACAAAAACTAACCTCCCCAAACAGTCCTAAATAATTAATTCCTTGATCAACAAGGAAATCCAAATTGCAACTAGATGATTATAAACAGACAGTAAGAATGTATCATGGCAAAATTTGAAGAATGGAAATAAATGACAATAGATTATTGAGTATTTTATAATGACCTAGGCTTGGTGCTAGCAATTTCTCATATATTGTCTTGTATCATCCTCACAATAAACCTAGCACAGCACCCCTGTTGCAAAGGAGGCACTCAGTAAATATTGGCTGAATGAGCATGTGTGGCTCAGAGAGATTAAGTAATTGCCTATGACCAACACAGCGAAAACAGGTCAAGCCTGTCAGACTCCTAGTCCTGTGCTGGTAACTGTTGTGCTATGTGATCAACACGGTTGTTGAAATATGCAAAGGGGAAGAGCTAATGACTTCAGTCGGCTTTAACCAAAACCAGTTTTCTGAGGCTTTTTGCTTACTTGCTCCTTGCGTCTTTCTCTCTTCCCTCTCTCCTCCTTTTCTTTCTTTCATACAACAAAGATTTATAGAGTACTTACTTTATACCATATATTGTTCAACATGCTGGGGATTCGGTTGGGAGGGGTAGACAATATGTAAGCAAACAAACATACAAATTAAACAGGCAGACTAACAGGTATTGAGGGCAATTTTAGTTGGGAAGGTCAGGGAAGGTCTCTCTGAGGCAGTGAGGTTCAGGAAAGAAGTGAGATTTGGGAGGAGGTGTGTTCCGGCAAAGGCGACAGCAAGTGCAAAGGCCTTGAGGGAGTGAGTTTGGCCTTTGTGGGCACAGCAAAGAATGGCCGCGTGGCTGGAGCATGGCAAGTGGGAGGAGAAGAGCTGAGGAGGTGACGTAGGGCCCCAACTCTCAACATGGTGAGAATTTGAGTGCTGTCATGGGTGTCACGGGGAAGCCACTGGAAAGTTTGGAGCAGAGACTGACATAATCTGATCTAGGTTTTACAGTTGCCCTTTGTTACGAAAAAAATGGCAGCCAGGAGAGCAGGGAGGAGGTTTTCATGGTAGTTAAGGTAGTGGTGGCCAGGACCAGTGCGGTGAAGGCAGAGTGGCGAAGAGAGATCAGGCTTGGGATTGAGGCTGAGGTAGAGATGCTGGGACCCGACAAGGGGTGCACGTGTGGAATGAGGGAAAGAGAGGAACCATGGCGGAACGGTAAGATTTGGACCCAGCGACGGGTGGGTCGTGCCATTTGCCAACATGAGGGATCCAGGGAAGACAGGTGTGTTGGGCAGGGGTGAGAGGATGAATGGAGTCAGGACAAAGAGGGTAGAGGATAGACAAACTGGCATGGTGGGAAGAAAACCAGGAGAGTGTGATGTCCTGGAAGCCAAGACAGGGTTTCAAGGAGGGAGTGACAACTCTGTTAAATGCTGCTAAGAGGGTGAGTGCTGACCATTGGACTTGGCAAGGTTATCATTGAGGGCGCTTTCGTTGGAGTGGCTGGGAAGTGAATGGAGAAAAAAGGATGACCTGACATGTGAGGAAGGCATTCAACACAAGAGACAAAACAGAAAAAAGAAATTTGCAGGGAATAGACATAAGAAGCAGCACTGGTAGGAAAATTAGGAAGTTTTCTTCTGGTTCTTTTCTCTTTCCTCTTTTTTTTTTTTTTTTGAGACAGAGTCTCACTCTCTTGCCTGGGGCAAGTGCCATGGCGTCAGCCTAGCTCACAGCAACCTCAAACTCCTGGGCTCAAGCGATCCTACTGCCTCAGCCTCCCGAGTAGGTGGGATTACAGGCATGTGCCACCATGCCCGGCTAATTTTTTCTATATATTTTTAGCTGTCCAATTAATTTCTTTCTATTTTTAGTAGAGACGGGGTCTCGCTCTTGCTCAGGCTGGTCTCGAACTCCTGAGCTCAGAACGATCTGCCCTCCTCGGCCTCCCAGAGTGCTAGGATTACAGGCGTGAGCCACTGCGCCCGGCCTCTCTCTTTCCTCTTTAAATGAAGAATTAAGGCCAGGCACGGTGGCTCACACCTGTAATCCCAGCCATGGGAGGCTGAGGTGGGTGGGTCGATTGAGGCCAGGTGTGTGAGACTAGCTTGGGCAACATAGCCAGACCCCATCTCTTCAATCAATCAATCAATCAATCAGTAAGAAAAGTTAGCCAGGCATGGTGTTGTGCACCTGTAGTCCTACTTACTCAGGAGCTGAGGCAGGAGGATTGCTGAGTCCAGGAGTTCAAGGCCACAGTGAGCTATGATCAGGCTACTGCATTCCAGCCTGGGTGACAGAGTGAGACCTTATCTCAAAAATAAAAGTAAAAGAAAACTAGAATTACGATCACTAGCTGAGGATTGAGGGCTGGTAGTGTTACCATTGGAGGAGAGACATCATTTCAGAGAACAGGAGAGAGAATTGAGTAGGGAAACAGAGTTGGATTGTTGGGCAGTGCTGACAGCCTATGTGTGATTTGTCATTATAAATTCAAAGTGAGATCAGTCAGCACAGTTGTTGATCTCCAGCCACATAGCTTAGGGAAAGTCTCACCATTGGTGGAGTTAGGTTTAACCAAGTTTGCAGTTTGGCAAGCAAGTAAGATGCAGGGAGAAGGACAAGGGACTTAAAAGTGTGTGCAAAGGAAGGATTATAGAAATGGACAAAATTGGATTTAAACTGGCTGAGGTGAGATGGAAAGACGTGAAGAGGTGGACAGTGGAAATGTGGAATGGTCCGTGGACTAAAGAGCTCAAAGTGTTGAAGGATTGTTAGTGCGAAGGTACCAGAGAAGGGGCTGAAAAGATGAGTACTTATGGGATGCTTGTAATCAGGAGGTTGGAAATGGCGTGGTTGATAATGACAGGGGCTAGGGTTTGACCACAGAAGAAAGTGGCCGGGGAGGGGTGGAGCGAACAGTTGTACTAGAGTGCAGAGGATGAGGAATGGAGAGGTGGGGGTGTTGGATGGATTGTCTAGGACCTAGGTGGATGTCTTAGTCCACACAAATAAAGACACGATTAATGGTGGAGAAGTAAATGGAAGGCAAATGCTTAAACCTTTGATGAAGCTGGTAGCTGTGGGAAAATGATTGCAACAAGGAGTGGTACCGTATGTTGGCATGTGCTTCAAAGAAGCTTTGGTTTTGGAGAGATGAGTACGTTTTTGGAAGGAATGAGAAATACGCCTACCTCACTTCCAGGTATGTGGAGTGTGGGAGAAAAAGAAAACAACTATTTCCTAAGAGGGTTGCAAGGGAACAGTGTCTGGGTGAGAGCCAGGTTTCTATGAGGGCAAGAAGGCAAAGGGAAAACTGAAAGAAGAGGTTGATGATTTGGGGATTTTGTTGATGACACAAGTTTCAGAGAGGCCAGTGAAAGGATTTGGAGTGGGGTGGGGAGGAGGCAGGAAATTGAACCCAAGTGGGGATGAACAGAAGCATTTGGGGATAAGCCAAGGCAATGACGGGTACCCTGGCAAGTGTGGACTTCTGGTGTGCCTACAATAACAGCGATGTAAGGCATGATATTCTTTTTGCAAAAGGTGAGAAATTAGTTTCAGTTGCAGTCTCTGTCTTGGGATTGGTCTCTCATTTTTGCAATAATAATAACAACAAAACGACATATAACATTTATCAAATAACCATGTTGAGAACTCTCTTAAGCATTTATACTTATTAATTGCGTTTGTCCTCACCACAGTCCCATGGATTAGGTACTGTTACTATCCCTGTCTTACAGGTGAGGAGATAGACACAGAGATGTTGGGTAACTTGCCCAAGGTCATGAAGCTAGTAAGTGGAGGAGCCTCAATTTAAATTTAGATGGTCTGACCCCTAGGCCTTGTCTTTTATCATATTCTATCCCACCTCCCACTGTGGTGGTGAGGTGGGCAATGTTGGGATGGGGGAGCAGTGATTTTGAGCTCTGTGGGTCTCCCTTAAATCCTTCCATGTATTTCATGGAAAAACTTGAGAGGAGTGTTTCTGACTCTTTGCTTGGCCAGTCATCAATGTCTGGTATAAGAGAGACTGGCTTCTAGGCAGGAAGAGCTCCCATAGTAAGCCCTTATTATTTGTCCTGGGAAATTGCTTCAATTTCCAACAGTATGATGAAGAGGTTAACAGCACACATTCTGGAGCCAGATTGCCTGGGTTTGTTCTCAGGCTACCCTGCTTGACCTTGGTTAAGTTACTTATCCTCCATATGCCTCGGTGTTTTCATCTGTAAAATGGGGGATGATAATAACACCTGACTTATAGGTTTGTTGTGTGAAGAATAAATCAATGTACCTAACGTTCTTAGAACATAGTCTGGCCCAGAGTAAGCACTATATGAATGTTGCTACTTGTATTTTCCATGCTAGGCTAGTATTGGATCTCAGAAGAATTTCTCCAGTGTCTAATTCTGAATCTGCCCACAAGCACCCAGCTAGTAACCAGTGGAGTCCAGGTTCAAAACAGGTTTGTTTAAATCCATATCCCATGGCCCACCTGTCAGCAATGGATTGAATAACTAGACAAAACTCAGCAAGGAGACAGAAGAACTCAACATCATCATCAACAAACAGGATGTAATCAATACATATAGATCACTCCACCCAAGGACAGGAGAATACACATTCTTTTCAAGTACTCATGGAACATATGCCAAGATAGACCATAAATCCTGGGCCATAAAACCAACCTCAATAAATGTTAAAAAGCTGAAATCATACAGAGAACATTCTCTGACCACAATGGACTCAAACTAGAAATAAATAACAGAAAGATAACAGGAAAATCTCCAAACACTTAGAAACTAAACAAAACACATGGCCATGGCCAGTGCGGTGGCTCATGCCTATAATCCCAGCACTGTGGGAGGCCAAGGCAAAAGGATCACTTGAGCCCAGGAGTTCAAGACCAGCCTGGGCAACATAGCAAGACCCTGTCTTTAAGAAAAATAAAACAAAACCAAATTAGCTGGGCGTGGTGGCAGGTGCCTATAGTCCCAGCTACTTGGGAGGCTGAGGCAGGAGGATCACTTGAGCCCAGGAGTTTGAGGTTGCAGTGAGCTATGATGATGCCACTGTGCTCTAGCCTGGGCAACAGAGTGAGACTCTGTTGCCATACATAGATACATACATACCCATGGCCTCACTAGCATGGTACTAACTGGAGCCATCAATGATAACAATCCAAAACTCGCTGGCTCTTGTCTCACCTGCATAACACCCCCAGTGAGAAAACAAAAGCTTCCAAATCTGCCAGTTGTCCCTGTGCCAGTGCCACACTTTTGGATCACTTGGAGTTCTCAGTATCCCCCAAAGCCACACTGTGTACCCTGAGAATTGGGGATTCCCCCTCTGTGTGAACTGATTTCTGGGATCCAGGTGCTGTGCTGTGCTGTTTATGCCCTGCTGACTTTACAGGGGCCCCACCAGCCTCTGCCTGTGGTTCTTCTGCAGGGCTCAGACCTTAGTCCACGAGGCTGGGTTGGGACCAGCACCGCAAACAGACCAGTGCTGCCCTCCCCATTCCACACTTCTACCCAAGTACCTGCAAACTACTTTCTTCCTTCCTTGGCCAGAAACTCCATGCAGAGCATCTCGGGCAAATCAGCTCCTCACTACCAGGCAGGCCCTATTTTGGGTCCCGATTTGGTTACTTTTACTGGGATACTTTCTACTTCCTCCTTCATTTATAACTGAGAAAAATTAGGAACTGCCTAAATGTCCAAAAGTAGGACTGGGTATGATGCATTCATAAAGTTGGCTAGAATTCAGCCATACATGAAAAAATACTGTCTAATGACATGAAAACTGTTTATAACATATTGTTACATTAAAAAAAGCAAGCAAGCTGGGCATGGTGGCTCACGCCTGTAATCCTAGCACTCTGGGAGGCCGAGGCGGAAGGATCGCTTGAGCTCAGGAGTTTGAGACCAGCCTGAGCAAGAGTGAGACCTCATCTCTACTAAAAATGGAAAAATCATCCTGGCATCATTGTGAGTGCCTGTAGTCCCAGCTCCTCAGGAGGCTGAGGCAGGAGGATTGCTTGAGTCCGGGAGTTTGAGGTTGCAATGAGCTACAATGACACCACAGCACTCTACCTGGGGTGACAGAATGAGATTCTGTCTCAAAACAAAACAAAACAAAACAAAACAAAACAAAACAAAACAAAACAAATCTCAGCTGGCACTGTGGCTCACACCTGTAATCCTAGCATTTCAGGAGGCTAAGGTGGGAGAATTGCCTGAGGACAGGAGTTGGAGAGCAGCCTGGGCAACATAATGAGATCCCTTTGCATATGCTATTACTCTTTTTCTCTTCTTCTTTACCTGGTTAACTCCTACTTGTCCTTCAGGTCACTGTTTAGATGTCAAATCCTCCTGGAATCCTTCCTTGACAGCCCCAAGGCTGTCTTGTGTGCCCCTGAGGGTCTGTAACTCTTTCATCATGGCACCAATCATACTGTACTGTAGTTTTCTTGCTTCTTCTCTGTTTCTTCCAGGCACCCCTCCAAGCCAGTGACTTTCAGATGTTTTGACCATGGTCCACAGTAAGAAATACATTTTACATCAGGATGCAGCACGTATATATATAAGTATATATTGTATGCGTAAGTGAAATGAATGTTTCACAAAATGATATTTACTCTTACTTCATGTCATACACATTAATATTTTTATTCTATTCTATTTCATTAAAACAAGAAGGATGTTTGGGGCCCACTAAATTGACTTCATCACTCACACAAAATCTCAAAACTTGCATTTCGAAAATCTTGCCTTAGACTAGGTTTAGCAAACTTTTCCTGTAAAGGGCCCGTTAGTAAATATTTTAGATTTTGCAGGCCATAGGGTTTCTGTTGTAAGTACAGTACGCAAACCTGCCATTTGTATCCTGAAAGTTACCACAGACAATACATAAAGAAACAGTTGTGGCTCTGTTTCAATATAAATTTATGGACACTGCAATTTTTTTTTTTTTTTGAGACAAGGTCTCCCTCTGTCACCCAGGCTGGAGTGCAGTGGTGAGAGTGGTGAGATCATAGCTCGCTGTAGCCTTGAGCTCCTGGGTTCAAGCAATCTTTCTGCCTCAGCCTCCCAAGTAGCTAGGACTACTGGCATATGCCAACAGGCCTGGCTAATTTTATTTTTTAATTATTTTTTTAGAGATGGGGTCTGGCTCTGTTGCCCAGGCTGGTCTCAAACTCCTTGTCTCAAATGATCCCCCTGCCTTGGCTTCCCAAAGTGCTGAGATTATAGGCGTGAGCCACTTTGCCTGGCTGAACACTGCAATTTGAATTTCATATTATTTTCTCATCATGAAATCTTATTCTTCTTCTGATTTCTTAGCTTGAAGTCCATGCAAAAACAGACAGTGGGCTGGATTTGGCTGGAAGTCACAGTTTACTGACCCCTGCCATGTACTGTAAGCTTTATGGAGGCAGTGACCATCATCTGTTTCTTTTCCCTCATTGCAGCTCTACAGTCCAACACAAAGCCTGTGTACATTCTATCAATAGTTGGTAAGTGAATAATTAAAGAGCTATTTTTACGTTAAACATTTTAATTACAAAAGTACTGTGTGTTCATGGAAGGAAAATGAGCAGTACAGCAAAACAAAATGAATAAACACATCCTTAGTAATCCTACCACTTGGAGATAACCATATCCTTTTACACTTTTATGTGGCAGATGCCAAGGATGTAGGAAAAGATTATTTTCTGGCTAAGGGAGAGGTGAAAAGTTCCATTTCCCTTCAACCCACCAGAGACCTAGGCTTCCCCTTTATGGCTGTAGGGGGTAAAACAGAGAGGAAAGATGAGGAGGGAGGGTGGAAAGGGTGGGGGTAAAGCAGTCTGATAAGCAGTTTATGAGCACCTACTGTGTGCCAGGCCAGGCTAGACCCTGAGGCATAGATGTAGCACACCTTTTTTCTGGGTTTACAGTTGAAAGGGTCCGCAAGAAATTGTAAATGTGATAAAGGTCACCAAAGGGGACATATAAGGTGCTATGAGGGCCGAATGGGGAAGAGGGGTGTCTAATCTTATCTGGGAGTCAGGAAATGCCTCCTTCCCTAAGAAAGTGACACATAGGCTGAGACCTAAGGCTGAGTAGGAAGTAGGTGAGCAAGAAAACAGGAAATTCCATTTACAGTGTAGGGAATGGTGGGAAGTGTCATGTGAGATAAGCCTACAGAGGTTGACAGGGGCCACATGGAAAGAGCCTTGTCATCTAGATCTCATTACCGCTTTATAGAAACTAAATGAACAAATTTAAAAACACACTGAGAGGCCAGGCACGGTGGCTCACGCCTGTATTCCTAGCACTCTGGGAGGCCGAGGCAGAAGGATCACTTGAGGTCAGGAGTTTGAGACCAGTCTGAGCAAGAGCAAGATCCCATCTCTACTAAAAATAGAAAAAATTAGCCGGGCATGGTGGCTCACGTCTGTAGTCCCAGCTATTCAGGAGGCTGAGGCAGGAGGATCGCTTGAGGCCAGGAGTTTGAGCTTACTGTGAGCTAGGCTGATGCCATGGCAGTCAGTAAAAAAATCAAAAATAAAAATAAAAAAATTAAAACACCCTGAGAGAGTGATCAGCCAGCTACAGAATAAGGGACAGTCTACAGAAATAATGATTCAGCTTCTTATCGAATCAGTGGCATGAAAATAAAAAGAAATAAAAGGGAGGGAGATCTGTTATAAAATAAAAGGGACTTAAGAGACATGTGAACCAAAAGCAATGTGTAGATCTTCTTTCTTTCTTTTTTTTTTTGAGACAGAGTCTCACTCTCTTGCCTGGGCTAGAGTGCCGTGGCATCAGCCTAGCTCACAGCAACCTCAAACTCCTGGGCTCAAGCAATCCTTGTGCCTCAGCCTCCCGAGTAGCTGGGACTACAGGCATGCGCCACCATGCTTGGCTAATTTTTTCTATTTTTAATTGTTTGGCTAATTTCTTTCTATTTATAGTAGACACAGGGTCTCGCTCTTGCTCAGGCTGGTCTTGAACTCCTGAGCTCCAGCAATCCTCCCGCCTTGGCCTCCCAGAGTGCTAGGATTACAGGCGTGAGCCACCGTGCCCGGCCTTATTTATTTCTTGATTGGAACAAACCAATGTAAAAGGCATGTTTGAGATAACCTAAGAAATTGGAATGTAAACTTGGCATTACAGGATATTAAGGAATAATTGTTAACTTCATTGGGTGTGATAATGGCACCATGGTTACATTTTTTTTTTAAAGCCCTTATTAGTTATGGATGCGTATAAGTGAGATGTCTGGGGTATGCTTTAAAATGTTCTGGAAAAAACCTGGAGATGGAAATAATAAAATGAACAAAATGTTGATAATTGTTGAGGCTGGGTGATGGATATATAGAGATTCATTATGCTAAGTCTCTGAGCTTTTGTATATTTGGAGATTTAAATAATAAAATGTTTATAGTAAAAGAGAATGACAGAGAGATACTTTATAAGCTATATTAAGGAGTCTGAACTTGAGTTTTAACTTTTTATTTTGAAATAATTTTAGATTTATAGATGAGCTGCAAAGATAGCAGGGTGTTCTCATATACTGTTCACCACCTTCCTCTAAAGTTACATCTTCCATAACCATGGCATGTTTATCCAAACTAAGAAATTAGCATTGATACAATACCATTAGCTAAACTGTAGACTATTCAGATTTCTCCAGTTTTTCCACTGATGTCCTTTCTCTGTTCCCAGATCCAATCCAGGATACTATGTCATATTTAGTTGTCATGTCTCCTTAGTGTCTCCTAATCTGTCATGGCTTCTTGGTCTTTCCTTGTCTTTCATGACTTTGGCACTTTTGAAAAATAGTGTCAAATATTTTGTAGACTGTTCTACAATTTGGAGCTGTCTGATGTTTTGTCATAATTAGACTGTAGTTGTGGATTTTTGGGAAGAATACCATAGAGGTGATTGTGGCCTTCTCATCGCACCATGTGGGGGCACATAATGTCAACAGGGCTTATTACTTATTATTAACCGTGACCCCTTGGTTTAGGTGGTATCTGCCAAGGTTTCTCCACTATTTTCTCCATTTTATACTTAGTGACTCTGAAGCCATCCAGTCCACACTCAAGGGGATTTTAAGAGCAGAGGGAAGTTACTGAAGGGATTTAAGCGAGGGAGAAATGAGTTTGGATGTTTGTTTTAGGAGGACTACTCTGGGCTGCAAGGTGGAGATGAGATATGGTGGAGTTTGCCACAGGACTGGACATACATGGACGGATCGGAGCAATTTTAAGAGACCAACTCTTCAGGAATCGATTGTTTATTGGATGTGAGGTAACGAAAGAAGGTGGAGTTGGGTGCGTGGGGCCTTTCGCAGAATCCAAACCGAGGGGTCTGTGTGCCTCTAGCTCCCCTGCCTTCCTAGTGAGAAGACGCTCTGCTTCTTGGTATTTCCTTGCCTTTAGGGCGGGTCCCTGAGGGTTACTGGGGCTGGAAAATGACTTACCGACCTATAAATTAGGAGAGGTTTGGGATTACCAAGGAGGGTCAGAAACCCTGACTCTGAGATGGAGAAGGGACAGCAGTCACGGGGAGTGAAAGGGGCTGGGGGTACGTCCTCTCTAAATCCCCTCTCTTCTCTGTTTACTGACCCAATCAGGAGCGAGTAATCAAAGGGTCAATGACTCCGCGGTTTCAAACAAGTAATTTTATTTACCTTTTCATGTTCTGACAACCAGCCCTCCCCCTCGGCCTTGTGTGTTTTCATGTTTTCCTTTCGGAGGCGTTTGGGGAGGAGGTGGACTGACACATTCTCAGCGCTCATCTCCGCCGGCGGTCCCCCCGCGCGGGTTTCTTTTCCCCTCGGCGCCTTCGGGTGGGCGCGGGAGGAGCAGCAGGAGTCGGGGCCGGGGGCGCCGGGCCGGGTGCCTGGCGGGCCCCGCTCCCCTGCGGAGCCTTGTAGATCAGGTGGAAGATGAAGGCGTTGCAGTACCTGGGGGAGGCGTGGGCGGTCAGGGGGCGGGGCCGAGATCCCGGGGGCGGGGCTTGAGGCCCCCACGGCGAGTTCCAGGAAACGGGGCTAGACTTAGGGCTCGGCCCGCTCGAGGGTAGCAGGGTCTTTCTGTGGGATGGGGCGAGGAGTTGGGGAGATTCTGTGAGCCGGCTCTAAAGAGGGGCGTGCTGGGGCCTGTCCGTTGTCGAGAGCAGCCGTGGGGGTGGTGAGACGTCGGGCAGAGAAGACAGGTCGTGGGCTGGGCGGAGGAGGGGCCGGGACAGCAGAGACTAGGGCACAGGTGGACCTTTTCGGATGCGGAGCGGGAGAGTAAGAGGCGTTAAAGGTCAGGAAGGAAATAGGGAGGGTCGCCGGCCCTTACCAGGGCATGCAGTTGTCGGCCGCTCTGAGGCGAAACGGGGAGCGGAAGGGGTTGGGCTGGGGAGGGCTGGTGCCCCCGCCGGTGGCCACCGCCATGGTCTGGTCGTCCATGACACAGCCGTACTCGCTGCTCTCGGTGAAGAAGGCAGGCACCCGGAGGGACTATGGGGGGCGGCGCCTCAGAGACGGGCTCTGAGCGGCTCCCCCCGCCAGGTCCATCTCTAGCACCCAGGAGGACACACAGCGGGGTAAGCCAGGCCCCAGGACAGACTGGGCTGGAGGAGAGGCACAGGGCAGCAGGATGGGGCAAGAGGACCTCGGGCACTCCCTGGGTCTGTGGAGCAGATGATGGGCAAGAGGAGCCCAGAGACTTTCAGAAAAGGGGATGGAGGAGGGGCTGGGCAGGAGGCGAGAGAAGTTCCCTTTTGCCCCCATTCCTCACCTGTAACCGGGGCAGAGAGCTCAGCCAAGTGTCCTTGAGACCAAAGCCAGAATTAAATCCTGGGGACAGAGAGCAGGGAGAAGCTGGCTCCCACTGTCTGCTTCTCTCCTACCTCTCCTAGCCCTGAGCCCTGTGCTCTTACCAATAACCAGGTCAGGCTTGGGCCCCTGCAGCAGGTGGTAGGGCCTTGCTGACACCTTGATCTGCAGGTCCCTGCGGCCCCCCTTCTCCTTAGTCCCAGAGTTGAGCCGTGCTGATACCCCGGAACCAGGATGGACAGACACCTCAGGGCCATCCTGAGGGGCCAGGAGTAGGGTGGGGAAGCCACTGGAAGTCAGAGCCCTGGAGGATGCACCAGGCAAGACAGGGGAGGGGAAAGCAGACAGGCTGGGATGGGTCATGAGACCAGTAGAGGGACCAGGGCTGGAGAGCAGGGCCCCCCTCAGCCCTCACCCTGTGCAGGGTAAAATGCTGCTGGTCGCTCTCGGGGGGCAGGCCATCTCCCACAAACTGCAGCTCCAGGGCCATGTGGGGGAGCAGGACCAAGAGCTCCTAGGGACAGAGAGAAGGACAGATCTGGGTCCCACCTTATGTCTACCCCCACACCCACATACCCAACCATCAGGCCTGGGGAGACTTACCCAAAACACCATGACAAGGTCAAACTCCTTCCCAGCCTGTACTACGTGTATTTTCAGCGACTGTTTGTTCTGGATGTTGAGCTCAGGGACTGGGTGATAAGCCAGTTCTTTTAAGGATGTTGTCTTTCCTACCTCCCTCTCTTGCCCGTGCCCCCACGCCCTCCACACCCTGCCCAGCTCTCCTTACAGGACTGGGGCACCAGGTGGGTGATGACGTAGTACACCGTCAGCGGGTAGGTGAGAAGCACAGCCATGGGAGAGTCCAAGCTGAGGCCCCGCCATGTGTAGTAGTCCTGCCACGAGCCTAGAGGGGCATGGACTCCTGGAGGACCTGGCCCTGGGCCTGGACCCCGAGCCCCTCTAATCCGATAGCTCTCTTTTTCTCAGCCACCCGGGCTTCTGACTCTCTAGTCCCTGTCCCTCGCCCTAGCTCCCCACAGGGCCCCTCTGGCTCACCAAAGATGCCTCTGGGTGGATCTGGGGGCACAGGAGGCATCAGGGCAGGCCCATCCCCCTGGAGAAGCTGGTAGGGATCTCCTGAGAAGATGAAAGGAAGCAGAGGGGCCTGGGGTCAGGGAGACCCCACCTGACCCATCTCCCTTGTCTTCCAAAGGAGCTGTGTTCCCTGAGAGGGCCGGGAGCTGCAGCAAGAGGAATGGGGGTTTGCCTAGGAATGGGGCTTCTGGGTGGGGTTGGCAGGGGTGACTTCTTTGAGGGCTGGGAAAGGCCTGAAATGGCCCTGGTGGTATGGGTAGGGGTTTGGCGTGTATGTGGAGGGGTTATATGGGACCCAGACAACTGTTCCTCCCCAGTCCTTCCCTCTAGGCTGAGGGGCCCATGCGTGAAGAGAGGCCCCACGTACCACTGAGAAGAAGGCTCAGGGATGGCATGTTGCCCCGGGGGTGCCTGGGGGTGCCGGGGCCTGGAATCAGCATGCTGAGCTGGGTCCAGTAGCCACGAGTGAGGCCCCGAGAGGCCAGGAAGGCCTCCTTGTTAAAGGTTTCGCTGGTCACCTCTGGAGAAGGAAAAGGGGAGGAGTTGAGGGCCTAGTGGCTAGGAGCCCAGACTTTAGCTCTCCTCAGCCTCCCCAAGGACCCTGGGTCTGAGTCTGGTTCCAGTCAGGGAGGGAGCCTTGCATCTGAGTGTGTACAATGGACCACATACCAAGCCCACATAATCCTTGTAACAGTTCCGTGGGTCTTAACATTTGTTAGAATCCCTCTTTTACAGATGAGGAAACTGAGGCTCCAAGAAGTAAAGTGATTTGTTTAAGGTCACACTGCCAGTTAGTGGTGAAGCTGGGAAGCAAGCATTTGAGTCCCTAACCCCCAATCCCCTAAACTCTCCAAGGCCCCAGTCACTCAGTCCTCTGCTTCAGAGACTCTCTCTCCAGTCCCAAACACCCAGTCCCCAGCCCTTATTCCAGGGATCTAGACTCCAGCCCTAGGCATAAAGCCTTCGACCCCAGGACCCTGTTCCCAGGCACCCAGGTCCCAGTCCCAAAGACCTGGTGCCAGTTTCCCCCAACCATTCTAACCTCCTTATGGTACCTGCAGTGTAGGTAAAAGGTAAGGATGCTAGTTCCCCTGCCCGCTCCATGAAGGCTGCAAGCCTTGGGCACCAGAATCGGTGGCTCACATCATCTGGGCACCGCCGCCAGTCAGCCCGGAGACAAGCCTCTCCACAGTACAAGACGGCACTACACTGGGGGCTGGGGACACAGGGCATGGTGGGCACCTAGTGTTAATCTCTGTAGGTCCTGTTTGCTCTCCATCTGCCCTGCAGCTGCCCATACATCATTCGGTCTATTTGTCTTATACCCTTTAACTGCTTGTAATAGCCCATTTGTTTTTTCTTCTTCCTCCCTCCCTCCCTCCCTCCCTTCCTTCCTTCCTTCCTTCCTTCCTTCCTTCCTTGCTTCCCAGGGTCTCACTCTGTTGCTCAGACTAGAGTGCAGTGGTGTGTCATCAAAGCTCACTGCAATCTCAGACTCCTGGGTTCAATGATCCTTAGCCTCTCAAGTAGCTAGGACTATAGGTGTGAGCCACCATGCCTGGCTAATTTAAAAAAATCTTTTTGTAGAACTGAAGTCTTGCTTTGTCGTTCAGGCTGTTCTTGAACTCCTGGGCTCAAGTACTTCTCCCACCTCAGCCTCACCAAAGAGCTGGGATTACAGGTATGAGCTACCATGCCCAGACTGTAATAGCCTGTTTGTTTTTCCCTCTCTATCTTAGCTCCTTGCCCCTCATTTTGTCTGTCTGCTAGGTCCCCTACCAGCCTGCTTTTTTTCTGTTTGCTTGTGTGTGGGGGTCTTCCTCTCCCTCTAGCTTTGCAGGCTGCTCACCAGGGTGTCAGCTTCACTTCAAAGCTGTGCCTGTGACAAACATGGCATGTTCGAGCCCGAAGGGAAGCAAAGGTGAAGCCTGGCCGGGGACCCCATGTCCGCATTGGGGTCTTGGCTAACTTCACGCCCAGCCTTGGGACTCGGCTTTCCAGCTCTCTGAATAGGGGTGGAGATGGCATCAGGCTAGGGGGTTCAGGAGACCAGGTCCCCAGACTCCCCACCCTCAGATACCAGATTTCTGTACCGATGCAGCTGGGCGTCTCCCACAGTAAGCTGTCGGGGCTTTCGGGGGTCCCCAGAGCCCATGGGGCAGGCCATGCTGTGGCAGAGGAGAGCATAGGCCCGAGAAGCCAAGTTCTCAGTCCCTGAGCCCCGGGAGACAGTCACTTGAGCTCCATCCATTAGCAGATCAATGCCCAAGATGGTGCCATGCTCATCCGTCACCAGTAAGAGGCAGGAAAGGTGCAGGGGTGCAGCCTCTGAGGAAAGAGGGAAAAGGTGGGGTGGGGAGACAGCAGGAGACAAATATGGTCACAGTGAGGGGTTCCAAACTCACATACCTACAGGGGCTAGGCAGGTAACTTCAGCGAGTACAGGGGACTAGGTAGAGAGGGCATGCTCCATCGCAAGGGGACAGCTGCTGCCTATTACCAGAACGTGCTGCCATGCAGAAACATAGGCCCCTTGTTAGAACTTTAGATTTGTCTTGAGAATGTGTAAATGCAGACTTTTGGATTTTTTTCTTTCAATGTTTAAACGTTGACTCAAAAAACAAAAAACATTGAGGGTCAATGAAAACACCTTTCAGGACGGACTGGCCTGAAGGCCACCACCCAGAACTCCCCCTGGGTTCTGAGCAGCCTGGGAGGGCTTTAGAAGGGGAGTATGGCTGGGCAGGGGTAGGGCAGGGGCAGCCCTGGGTTCTTACCACTTCTCCGTCCCTTCCTCTTCTCAGGTCCCATTTCATCTTCCACCCTGTCCTCTCGGCAGCCGTCCTCACCACCTCCTGCCTCCTGCTCAGCCTCCTCTGCCTCCCCTGGAGGGTTTGCTTCCTGGGGGGACTCCTTGCTGGTAGGGGCTGGCTCCCCACCCTCCTCTGGTTCTGCCTTCTCTGTGCCTGCACCCTTCTTCTCTCCATTCTCTTCTTCTTCATCTTCCACCTCCTCCTCCCCTTCCTCCCCATCCTCTAGGCTGATGAAGCTGATGTAGGGGCTCAGGTCTCGCAGGTGGAGTGGAGGCTCATCTCCCAGGAGCCAGGCAGCTCCCAGGCCTGGTCCAGGGCCTGGCTCTGCCCCTTGCCCCAGGCTGATGCCCACATTACGGTTGGGCAAGACATGTAGTACCCAAAGGGCAGGGTCCTGGGGCAGCCTTCTGATCTGGGCCTCCAGCTGCCGCCAGTGGCCCTCAAGGCTGGCCCCTACAGCTCCGCGCTCTGCCACAAACTTTCGGAACCAGCCAAAGAGGAGGGCAGCAAAATCAAGGAACTCATCTCGGTATCCAGACACAAACTCCATGTCTTCAGGGGCACAGGGCCTGGGCCCAGACTGAGCAGAGGAAGAGATATATGGTGAGGGACAGGGTAGTGGTGAGAGACTTTGGGGCTGGGTCACAAATTGGGGAGAAGGGGGTTTGGGGGTCACTTGGGGTGGGATCTATGGATGAGTGTTAGGAGCTGAGAATACAGTTTTCAGGGCTGAGGTGGGAGTTCAGGAATGAAAATGGGGGGCTGGACTTGAAAACGCGCGATTGGGGTTGCAGATGAGTATTCAGGGATGAGACAGTATTTGGGGTTTAAAATTTGAGGACTCAAAGCCTCAAAAGCAGGGTTTAAATTAAGAAGAGATGAGGGAGGGCTAATCCTATCGGGAAGGGTTTGGTGAGGAGGGAAGAATTTCGGATCCGCCTGTTGGGTACGGGCAGGAGAGCCAGGGCATCCCCTGGGCTTGGATTAGTTTGGCCGTGAGGCCCGGCCGCCCCGCTCCTCCGGTACCTGCAGCCGCCACCACTTTTCGAAGGTAAATACCTCGGGGGCTTGCGGGATGATTCGGTCGTGACGTCAGGGCTGCCCGAGCCCACCGCCAGCTCCTCCGGCGGCCACGCCCCCACGGCCTGAGGCGTCCACTGGTGGCTGCCCCGGCTGGAGCCAGCGTGTCCGGGGGCTGGCGTGGCGACTCTCCCTAGGCCATGTGACTGAAGCCAGGGAAGTGAAAGCGTCTTGGAGGAGAAGGGACTGTCTAGCAGCTCATCCATTTCACCAGTGACCTGGGACGGGCGGAGGGCACTGGCACCCCTGAGCCGAACGGAATCAGCCCGTCGGGCCGTGGCCCGCCTGCCCCTTCCTCACCCCGCGTCGCCCGGCAGCCTGGGTTTTCTTTCAGTTTCGTCAAACCTTCCTGGCTGCTCCTTCGACTGAGGGCCGGGTCCTGGCGCGGGGGCTCTGGGCGGAGGAGCTCCGCCTCCGGGGGTTTCCCCGCGGTGGGCGGCCGGCAGGGCTCGGGCTCGGCGGTACCGACCGTGCTCGGTCCGTTCTCGACGGCGCGAGCACAGGCAGGACGGCGCCGCGGCCTCCCGCCCCTTCGCCACCCGGGACTGGAGCGCGCGGCCGCCGTCTCCTCCAGAATCTCTGGCGGCGCGGGGAGAGGAAGCGAAAGCCACTGAGAAACCAGGGGGACGTCGCACTCCGGAGCCTGCCTGGGAGTCAGACAGGTCGAGGCAGCTCCATTTCCCCAAACTCTGAGAGATGACTTGGGGCTGGGGATCCTGGTTCTGCGCGGTCCTCTTCCTCCTGCTGGAGCTACTGATTCTGCCAGGTGAGGTGGGGTGAGGGGGGCGCTGGAGGCGCAGATCCCCGAGTCCCGAGCCAAGGGGATGGGTGGGGGGAGGGGACACTAGGGCCACGGAGTTAAGTGCTGAACCAGGCGCTGCCAGGGTCTCCTGGGCAGCTGAGACAAGGAGAAGGCCAGCCGCCTGCGGTTGGGGACAGAGGCTGGGGACACCTGGGCCCAGGTGGGATTATGGACGTTTTGGGAGTGTGATGTGTGGGTTGAGCCTGGCAGTCAGACTCTGGGGCCTAGGGGAGAAGCTGCAATGGGGCAGGGGATTGGAGGCTAAGTAACAGCAGCGGGGAGGCCCTTGGCCGGGGAACCTGTGCTGACCACCTCTATCCCGTTCAGGTGATGGCAACGAGGGCAGCGTCACTGGAAGTTGTCACTGTGATAAAAGAATTTCGTCTTACTCCCCCCCAACGGTTCAATGCATGAATCATCTCCGAAAACATCTGAAAGCTTACCACCGCTGTCCTGGCTTCATCAGGTAGTCTCACCTGTACCTGGGAGGGCAGCTCCTGCACAGTCCTTCCCTGCCAGGTGCCTCCAGGATCCTCTCTAGTCAAACCCCAACTCCTTTTAGGAGGACCTTACCCCCACTTTTGGGTTCTGTTTGTTCTAGTTCTCACACCTTAATTTCTCTGTCCCATCTAACTGGGGATTTCCCAGTTCCAGCAGAATTGGCTTTTTCTTGGTGACTTCACATCTTCGGAATGAGGAAATTGCTGGGCAAGGGAAGGGGGAGCCACAGCTAAGACTCTGGTTTTCTGCGCAGGTTCCAGCTACCTTCCCGGAGTGTGTGTGGGGGCAGGAAAGACCAGTGGGTTCAAGAATTGATGAGCTGCCTTGATCGCAAAGGTAAGAGCTTCACCCTCCTCTTCAGGCTTTGCCTCCAGGGCTGAGTGGCCTCCACCTCACAATTTTCTTTGCCTCAGCCCTTTCCCCACTGATGTCACGCATTCCTAGAATGATCCTGGCCAAAGTACTTTCATTTAAGACCCTGTCGGCCAAAGGTCATTCACCACCACCTTCATGATTTTTGCCAGTCATTCTACAACATGTGCTATTATTTACTTAATATTTTTTCTTGAAATCAAGGCATTATTTTTTTCCAATATTTTATTATGAAAATTTAGATATAAACAAGTTAAAAGAATTATACAGTGAACATCCACATACCCACTACCTAGATTCTACGCTATTTGATTTATATATTTTTATATATTTATATAATAAAACAAAGATATTTTATATTTTACAATATTGATTTTACAGCATTTTACTATATTTGCTTTAATTCACATCCATGTGTTTATCCCTTTATCCATCATGAATCACCTTATTTTTTGATGTATTTCAAAGTAAGTTGCAGGCATCATTGTACTTCATCCCCAAACATTCCAGCATGTATATCTAGTAGAGTTCAATCTCTTGGTGCTCCTTGTCTTCTTTTGAGGTGAAATTTACATACAATGAAATGAATAAACCTTAAGTGTACACAAACCAGTTTTGAAAAACTTAAATAGCAACTTATCCTAAGCAATCACATCTGTGAAGTCACAAGTTTGATGTGCTGGTTGTATTTTTCTCTTAAAATATACAACCATTAAAACTGTTCTTCCATGCCCTAGCTACCGTTGTCTTGTGTAGCAGCAGTGGTGCCCATACTGCCCTTCAGACTGCCTAGACCTATGTTATTTCATTTAATCCTCCCAGCTCCCCTGGCTCTTAGTACTAAAATTATCCTCATTTTATAGCTGAAAGATACGAGTCACAGAGAGGATAAAAACATGGGGCAAGGTCACACAGCTATTTTGTAGCACAGCCAGGGTTCCAACCCTGGGCTCCTCCCCTGGCTTCTCAGTTCAGATCACTCACTTGTCCCAGTGGTTGCATCTTGTGGTTTAATCACTTCCTTGTCTCCTACCTTTCTCCTCTGCTGCTGCCTTCCTCTCCTGGCCTTCAGCTGTCCCCCTGATGTTCTCCCTGACCCAGTGCTCTCTCCTCTGTTGGAGTTCAGAACCCCAAACCATGGCACCTTGGCAATTAAGAAAACTGCAGAAGCAAGAAGCTCACTCCGAGCTTCCTGTCTTTCTGTGTGAGAGCTAGCCACAAAGGAATTCTCTGAGCTACCTCACCTGGAAGTGTCATAAAACTTTCATTCCAGAGGGGTCCTGCCCTATCCTGGAGGCCAAGAAGACTCTAAAACAGACAGGCCTTGCTATTCCCCCCTTTTTGTCTAATCACATTTCTGTGCAACTCTTCTTTCTTCATTGAACCTAAGCATAAAAGCAGTTTTCCCTCGGTATTTGGGTCTTCATTTCTGAAGGTTGCCATGTTATGTAAAACTTTAATTAAATTTGTTATGCTTTTCTCTTGTTAATCTGTTTTTTTGTTATAGGGGTGTCAGCCATGACTCTTGTGATAGGGGGGGGAAGATAATTTTTCTCCCCTACTCCCCTATCTGCTTCTTCACCTTGTCCCCTGATAGCCCTGATTCCTCACTTCTTTCCTTTCCAGAATGTGGACGTGCTCACTTGGGGACTCTGGCCCGCCGGGAGCATTTACCTCCTCCCAGCACCCAGATTTCTGAGCCCTCAGAGGGGGCACCTTCAGACATGCGCACCCCTGCCCAGACACTCATGCCATCCACTCTGCAGTCTACCCAGCACCCCACCCTTCCACCAGGATCACTGTCCTTGGGCAAAGAGCTCCCTCATCCCAATGAAACCACCACTCCCACCGTGGGCCACAGTCTTGGAGTTGGGCATGAGGCTGGGGAGAACCAGAAGCAGCTGGAAGAGAATGCTGGTCCTGAAGCTGGGATATCAGCCCTAGTAGCAGTGCCATCCCTCCTGAGCATCATCTTTATCCTCACTGGAATCCTTGTGTATCTGCTGTGCAAGAGGAGGAAGAAGCAGTCACTGTACTCCTCTCCAGGTAAACTGACTCTCTGAAATCTACCCTATCCAGGGACCCATAGCTTTCTTGGGAGGGATCTTGCCCCCAGTAGCTCTCAGGTGGCTGGAAACCTGGCTCAGGAACAGAAATATTAAGGTTGCCTGAACCATGGACCACAGGCTGTGAGGGCAGAGTCAGCCAGAGTCTATAGAGTAGAGAGGGAGGGAAGCCACCATGGTCCCAGGGACCAGTGTGCTTGGAATAAGAAGATGGCCATTCCATGAGGGTCAGGGTATGAGGATTTAAAAAAAAAAAAAAAAAAAAAAGGAAGATGATGGCTAGACACTAAGCTAGTGGGAAGTGAAGCTGTGGAGGAAGGTGAGGGCCATTCATTCAATTCACAAATCTTTACTAAGCACCTACTGTGTACCAGGTCATAGGGTTAATGTCTTGGAGTCTGATTGCCCAGTTCAAGCTATCACCCCTACCACTTCCATGACCTCAGAGTTCATCTCTCAATTTCTTTATCCTTTTCAGATTTGCAACTTCATTATACACTTGTGGCACCAGATTCCAATGCCTGAGTCAAGAACAGAAGCTTAAAAAGAAAAATAAAAGAAGAACAAAAGCTTGTGAGGGTAGAGACTGTGATTTTTTTTTTTTTTTAATTTTTTTGAGACAGAGTCTCACTCTCTTGCCTGGGGCAAGTGCCATGGCATCAGCCTAGCTCACAGCAACCTCAAACTCCTGGGCTCAAGCAATCCTACTGTCTCAGCCTCCTGAGTAGCTGTGACTACAGGCATGTGCCACCATGCCCGGCTAATTTTTTCTATATATATTTTTTAGCTGTCCAATTAATTTCTTTCTATTTTTGGTAGAGACGGGGTCTCGCTCTTGCTCAGGCTGGTCTCAAACTCCTGAGCTCAGGACAATCTGCCTGCCTCGGCCTCCCAGAGTGCTAGGATTACAGGCGTGAGCCACCGCGCCCAGCCTGTGATTTATTTTTGTAAAAAGTCTTTATGTGCTAGCTCAGTCTTCACTACTAAAAAGTCTGTATGGTTAACCTCTGGCACGAGTAGGTGCTCAATACATATCTCTTAATATTTGACT
This sequence comes from Indri indri, assembly GCA_004363605.1. Lineage (NCBI taxonomy): Eukaryota > Metazoa > Chordata > Mammalia > Primates > Indriidae > Indri > Indri indri. Next base: position 17,986 of record RJWJ010000113.1, on the reverse strand, counting down.
AACTAGCTGCTGCTCTTAGACCTCTCATTTAAAAAAAATTCTGTATTACAAAATATTCCTGTTCTATTCAGTGATGATGGCTTGAACAATTCTCTATGTGTGTTTTTTAACTACTAAAAATTATTTTTGTAATTATTGACTCTTGTTTCTGCAGAAATTGGCCTCAGGCCTGGGCCCCCTTATGATTCCAGGCTTCAGTTTTATTAATGGTTCCTCCTTGTCCCAAGTCTCTCTTCGCACTATACCAGTTGTTCCTCCCCAACCTCAGCCCTCTCCCACTTCCTCCCTAAACCCCACAATGAAAGCCTGGGCTTTCCCAGCCTCCCTCCTTAGCGGCTGCTGTGCTGCTGCCACCATACAGACTGGTTTTACTTCCTGAATCACTTGTGTCAGTCATACCCCTCAAATGAGAATCTGTTCTTGTTTTTATTGTTAATGTTTTTATTATTAAAACCCTTAGTTCTTATTTTCATCTCTTCCAACGAAGAAGAATGTATCTTCACCTGGCCAAGTCTGCGGGGAGCCTGGGGCAGCAGCATGAAGTGTGTGAGGAAACTGGTTGGGTGTCTGATTCTCCGGCTCCTGTCTGGGCCTCTCAGCGTGCTTGTAGAGTGCAGAGCAGGAGCACCCTGCTGGAGAAGCCAGGGCACAGCTGTGGGCAGGCTTGGGCTTTAGTTTCTCCATTTCCACCTTTTGCCCCTTTGTTCTAGCATACTCTGATCAGCAGAGCATGTACCTGTCAGCCTGTGGTCCCCATCCAACAGGTTCCCAGGATTTGTCTCACAGTGCAGGTCATGATTTCCCTCCAAGCTCTTCATCCACCGCCTTGGCCTAGTTCTCCAGCATCTGCTCACAGGTTCGGGCCACATCACTGAGCTTGAGGCGGGCATAATCCACTCGCTTCAGAGCCATCTGACAGTCCTTCCTTGAAGAGTAGCTGGAGCCCTCATGGGGCTGCCCTGTGGCCACCTACAGGACAGTTAGACTGATCAACGGAGCACGGGCTCCTTTACCCATAGCCCAACCTGGCATCAAGTCTCTTGTCTCATTTCTTCCCTGAGTTTGAATCTGTTTATGCCACCTGGTAGCCAGGTGAACCTCATCTTTAAAATGAGGTGGCAATAACTACTTTCTAGAGTTGATGTAGGATAAGTGTCTTAGCTGTTGTAAGGACTTCAGAACTTTCTCTGATCCTGTCCCTTTTCTCTGGTGGGCCTCATGCTGTGGAGGCCAGGCCAGAACTGTGGCTCTAGCATTAGACACCCTCCCCCAGGGACTTCCCTATCCAGCAGCTTATGTGACAGGACGCCTTTAACACTTTCCTTTTATTTATTTATTTTTTGAGACAGAGTCTCACTGTCTTGACTGGGCTAGAGTGGGCCTAGAGTGCTGTGGTGTCAGCCTAGCTCACAGCAACGTCAAACTCCTGGGGCTCAAGCGAGCCTCCTGCCTCCCAAGTATGGAACTACAGGCATGTGCCACCGTGCCCGGCTAATTTTTTTTATATGTGTATTTTTAATTTCTTTAATTTTTAGTTGTAGCTGTCCAGCTAATTACTTTCTATTTTTTTTTTTTTTTTTTTAAAACAGAGTCTCACTCTCTTGCCTGGGGCATTAGCCTAGCTTACAGCAACCTCAAACTCCTGGGCTCAAGCAATCCTACTGTCTCAGCCTCCCGAGTAGCTGGGACTACAGGTATGCGCCACTATGCCCAGCTAATTTTTTCTATATACATATTTTTTAGCTGTCCAATTAATTTCTATTTTTGGTAGAGACGGGGTCTCGCTCTTGCCGCTCTTGCTCAGGAGTTCTGAGCTCAAACAATCCGCCCACCTCGGGCTCCCAGAGTGCTAGGGCCCCCGCGCCCGGCCTACTTTCTATTTTTTTTAGTAGAGACGGGTTGGGGGGTAGCAGAGACGGCGGGGGTGTCGCTGCTCAGGCTGGTCTCGAACTCCTGAGCTCAGGCAATCCTCCCGCCTCGGTCTCCCAGAGTGCTAGGATTACCAGCGTGAGCCACCGCGCCGGGCCAATTCTTTCCTTTAAAAGGAAGAAACCGGTCCTGGCAGGCCGGCCGGAGAGACACACCCACCTGGGTGAGGTAGCGGATCTGGGCCGACAGCTCCGCCTCCACATGTTGCACTGAAGCGGTGAAGGCCGCCGCCTGCCGGTCTAGGAGCCGCTCATTGGTTTTTTCCTTGGACAATTCTAGGATCACAGTACCTGCCAGGGCAAAGAGTGGGCGCAGCTGCCCGGGAACTGCCAGTATAGCCCCGCCCTAAGCCCTGCCCCTCATACCCGCAACGTCGCCGCGCATGCACTTAGGATCCCTCCCCAGTCCTGCTCCAAGTCTCCTATCCTCGCAAGTGCGCACAGCTTGGCCTCTCTGTCGCTCCCTGCCGGCCGGTTGTCGCACCGCGAACCTGCATTCTGAAGGATGGCGCCAATTTCGCGTTCGATGTCTTCTAAGGCGCGTAGTCGCTCGTTCGCCAGGCTGTATGTAGCCATCGTCGCTCTGACAATCCTCCGCGGGATTTCCCTCTACGACACGCGAGGCTTGGTTCCGGAAGTAGCTGTGGGTGTGCGCCTGCGCGGAGGGCGCCGTCTAGCGCACACTACAATTCCCAGGATGCTCAGCGTAGCTGCACCCTTCTCGGTCCACCTGGTGAACTACAGCTCCCAGGGAGTCCTGCGCCTGGCCTGGTCTGCGCCTCCGGCGCGGGGCCACCTGTGGTAAGAGGCGGTATGGAAATATCCCGACGCCTAAAGCCATTCACACCTGTCCGCCGTCAGTGTACGGCTGGTGGCCTATGTTTAATTCTACGAGAATTTGTTAAGTGTCTGCTGGGTGCTAGGTGACTATAGTGGGAGTTTCGGGGCACTTCTCCAGACTGGCATAGCCCTGGGCCCTTTGTTCACTCCCTCTAAGGAATACTTGACTTGGTGAGTGTTACATTAGTTTTCTTACCTCTTCCCTCTGCCCATGGGCCTAACTGGAACACAGACTATTGATATGTTCTTCGATGCTGGCTCCCTCCAGCTTATTTATCTTTCCCTTTGCGATTACCTTTTATGTGTTGGGCTCCGGGGAATACAAAGATGAATGAGATGGACTCTCACGTGATAGCGGAATAGATGTTTTGTTAGAGCTGTGCCCAGAGTGTGTGGCAAGGAGCATGGAGAAAGGATTATTGGAGGAAGTGCTGCTTGAATTGAATCTTTTTATTTTTTCAGAGACAGGGTCTCGCTCTGTCACCCAGGCTGGTGTGCAGTGGTGTGGTCATAGCCCACTGCAGCCTTGAACTCCTGTGCTCAAGCAGTCCGCCCACTTTAGCCTCTCCAGTAGGTAGGACTACAGGCGCGAACCACCACGCCCAGCTAATTTAAAAATTTTTTTTAGAAACAGGGTCTTACTATGTTGCCCAGGCTGGTCTTGAACTCCTGCCTCTGCCTCCTAAAGTTCTGGGATTACAGTCATGAGCTACTGCTCCCAGCCTTTAACTGAATCTTAAATGGTTGACTAGGCGGATGAGAGGTGGGAGTGGAAAAGGGAGACAGCATAGGCAAGAGCGTGGTCCTGTGAGGGACCTAGCACATTTGGAGTCCAGCAGGGGGCTCAGTTTGGCTGGAGTGCATGGAGCATTGTGCAGGTTAGGTGTGACAGTGGTGAGACTGAAAGGAGAGCCAGATCAGGAAAAGGCTGGCCAGGTAAGTAATTTAGACTTTACTCTGAAGGCATTTGGGAGCCTTTAAAAGATTTTCAAGAAGTGTGTTATGACCAGATTTACCTTTTAGGAAGGATCATTTGTGACAATTTATACAAAATCATCAAGAATGAAACCAGTTTGCCCAGGGTTAGCAAATGAATGGAGACTCAGTTAAACTTGATGGATTTAGCATTTAACTTCATTCTTCCTTAAATCCTAATATAAACAGTAAAGTTATTTTTTAAAGGGGTCAAAGAGAAAGGGAGAGGAGTTAATAGCAAAACTTTAGATAGAAGCTGGAAAACAGAGGCTAAGTGATAACTGATTAGGCAGTGAAGTGATAACTAAGCTAGCATTGAAGAAAGCTTAGAAGCAACCTGATTTACCCTTAAATTAGTGGGATCATGTACAACTGGGGTGAAGATGGTACAAAAATTAGGAGGTTTTTTTTTTTTTTTTTTAGAGATAGGGTCTTACTCTGTCACCCAGGTTGGTATACAGTGGCATGATCATAGCTCACTGCAGCCTTGAACTTTTGGGCTCAAGCAATCCTTTGACCTCAGCCTCTCGAGTAGCTGGCACTACAGGCATGTGCCACCATGCCCAGCTAATTTTAAAATTTTTTCATTGAGACAGGGTCTTGCTGTGTTGCCCAGGCTGGTCTCGAACTCCTGACCTCAAGCAATGCTCCCACCTTGGACTCCCAAAGTTCTGGGATTACAGGAGCGAGCCACTGTGCCCAGCCAGGAGGATTATTTGAAGTCATTAGACCATCAGATATTTTTCTTGACTCCATATATTAATATGTTGGCGACTAATCTCCCTCAACCCGTCAGAATACTGGAGGTTTCTTTGTTAGAGATGGAAAACAGGGTGTTTAGCTTGGAGGCCACCTGGGCATAGCTGAGGGCAAGAGTACTGCATTGAAAACAGAGATTAAGTGAAAGTTTATATACTGAATGGTGGTTTCTAAAACTCTAGTAATGAGGCTTGTACTTTCCAGGTCAGAGACTAGAAGACTTTTCTCTGCAGAATTTGATTAGTTAGAGAAAAGACCTAAGGATGTTAACATCAGGGGTTCTCCAACCAAACAGTTGGCCAGATCTCCCCATAGTGAAACTCACAGTTGGTAAGTCCCATCTGTGTACATGGAACTTCTAGTCAACTTGTTAGCATCTCACTCTTAAATATGAACAGAAAGCAAAAGGTTTCTAGATATTTGAAGAAACTTTCTAATGTGAAAGACAGAGACCAAAATAAACCGGGGGAAAAAAAAAACAACAAAAACTGTTGAAGCTCTTAGGTAAGAGATACTCTAAAAAACAATTGAATCCAAGAAGGCATCCTTGAAAAATCAAACCATGGGGGAAGTAATGAAAAATCTATCACAAGAGTTGATAAGAGAAAGGGTTGAAAGAGAAATTGAGGAACTCTTCCAGCAAGTAAAGCAAAAGAAAAGAGATAGCATATAGGAAAGAAAAGGAAAGAAAATTAGAGAATCAATCCAGGAGACTTACATTCTAGAAGGAGAGATCACAGAAAATGAAGGGGGAAGAAAGGACTTGTGCTTTCAGATTAAAAGGGCCCATCACGCGCCCAGGGAAATGGAGGAAAATGGACTCGTACCTCAGAATACTAGGCTCAAAGAAAAAGCCTTGCAAAAGCTTTCCGAGAGAAAACAGACTGCATGCTAAGAATCAGCAGCCAGAATGGCACTGGGCCTTTTTTTTTTTTTTTTTCTATTTTTAGAGACAAGGTCTTGCTCTGTCACCCAGGCTAGAGTGCAGTGGTGTGATCATATAATAGCTCACTGCAACCTCTAACTCCTGAGCTCAAGTGATCCTCTGCCCTTAGCCTCTTGAGTAGCTAGGACTATAGGTGTGTGCCCCCATACCTGGCTAATTTTTAAATTTTTTGCAGAAATGGGGTCTGGCTTTGTTGTCCAGACTGGTCTTGAACTCCTGGGCTCAAGCAGTCTTCTGCTTTGGTCTCCCAAAGTGCTGGGATTACAGGTGTGAGCCACTAGGCGTGGCTGGGCCTCTTAATAGTAACGTTCCTCACTAGAAGACAGTAGAGCAATGCCTTCAACATTTTGGAGGAAAGTGATTTCCAATCTAGAATTCTATACTCCAGCTGTGTTAGGGTGAACACCAAAAATGTAATGACTCAACAAAATAGGGCTTAATTTTTTCTCATAAAACAGTTCAGTGTGGGTAGTTCAGTGTGCTCCACAAATCATACAGGGACCAAGGCTGGCAGTGCAGCTCTGCCATCCTTTAGGGTCTTATGCTCGAAAGTGTGATCTGCAGACTGGTGGCATTGACGTTACCTAGAAGCTTGTTAGAAATGTACAATCTCACTTCCCACCCTGGACCTGCTGAATCACTGTCTGTGTTTTGTTTGTTTGTTTGGGTTTTTTTTTTGAGACAGAGTCTCACTCTGTTGCCCTCAGTAGAGTGCTGTGGCGTCAGCCTAGCTCACGGCAACCTCAAACTCCTGGGCTCAAGTGATCCTCTCACCTCGGCCTCCCAAGTAGCTGAGACTACAGGCTCACACCACAATGCCCTGCTGATTTTTCTGTTTTTAGTGGAGATGGGGTCTCGCTCTTGCTCAGGCTGGTCTTGAACTCCTGAGCTCAAGCAATCCTCCCACCTCAACCTCCCAGAGTCCTAGGATTACAGGCGTGTGTTTTAAGATCCCCAGGTGATTTGTATGCACAGTAAAATTTGAGAAACACTGCTTTACGGCATTGTCGTTTGCATTGTCAAAACTGAGTTGCTGCCATCCTTAGGTTGCAGCTTGCAGGAAGGGGAAAGAGAAAAATGTGGAGGAGGTATATCTGTCTCAGAGGTCTGGCTGGGAAGTGGCCTGTTTCATTTCTACTCACTTACCATTGAAGAACTTAGTCATATGATCTCACCTAATTCTGGGGTTCTGGGAAATCCAGCCCTTACCTAGGTGGCCAGCTATTGTTCTAGTACCATAGAAGAACAGATTTTAGGGGATATCTAGAGTCTCACAAAGCCAAACTCTCAATTACGAACGTAGAATAAAAGACATTTTGATATGTACAAGGTCTCAAACTTTTTCTATGTGTACCCTTTCTCAGGAATTTATCAGAGTTAGATCCAGAAGAGGAAGATAGGGGATCCAGGAACTAAGGCTGACTCATGAGAGAGGTGAATGGGAACCCCAGGGTTAAGGTGAAGAGAAATCCAGGGGACATGAAGAAAAAACAGCTCAGAATGTAGCAGATTAGAAGGATCCTGGAGAGATTTAAGAGGTGAACATCTGTTTTGATTTAAATGAATTGAGAGGATGTATAGACTTTTGGAGGAGAGTATAGGGCTGATTAGTGATAAATTCAGAGAATAGGTAAATTTAAAAATGACAATTATTTAGGGAAAATGAAGTTGTACAAGAAGAGAAGGGTAATTATAATATACCGCATGACTCAGCTGTCAATAACACTTGCATAGGCATAATTAAATACTAAATATGGATCTAACCCCAATTGATACAATTCTTTTGGGAGTATAGGGTTTTGGGAGGATGGAAAGTATTTCACTGTGGGGCAGGGGGCATGAAAGGGCACTCAGTTTTCACCTTATATAGCAGGGAGTTAGTAGATGATGGTTAAAACAAAAATCAAGAAGTAGCAAAATAAGAGGTGAAAGAGGTGAAAGTAATTGTCTCTGGGGAGAAGGAAATTGGAGGCGGGGGAAGGGGTCTGGTTTTTATTATAATAGGTCTTGTAGTACTATCCAACTCCTTAAACTTTGGAAAAATATGTATATTTAACTTTGAAAATATATATAACTTTGAAAATTAAAAGTAAAGAATGAAAAGTGGGAAAGGAAATAGAGATGTACTTTACTGTGAAAGAGACCTAAGAGTGGAGGAGAGTTTTCTTTGGTTTTCTCTCTTCCTCTTCCTGTCTTCCTCCCTCCCCTCCTTCCTTCAATGGAAGAGACTTGAGTGAGATTTTTTTTTTTTTTTTTTTTTTTTTTTACTATGGAGAAAGAGCCAGGAGAGACAGAGGTTGAAGAGAGGAATGTGGTTTGATGAATCAAGGTCTCGGAGGAGGTGGGAGGAGAGAGATCTGAGCACAGGTGGAGGGATTAGCTTTGAACTGGAGAAGGCATCTTAACCTTGGCTGCGTGGGAGAATTGGTGTAGATGTCAGTGTTTGTCGGTAGGAGGTGGGAAATCGAAATCATTCATCCTTCGTTGCCTAATCTTTGTGAAAAGCAGGAGGAGAAGTCACTATGAGCATGAGGAAGGTGGAAAATTAGTGAGTAGGATGGGAGCAGGAGAGGCAGGTGACCGAGGATATGGAGAGGGACAGGGGGTGATCAGGTATTCAGGGCCCAGTTTAGGTTACAGACCATAAATCTTTAGGGGCCCCAAATCGATACCTAGTGCCTGGTACCTAGAATGTGTTCAAAAATATTTGTTGAATGAAGGAGTAAGTGTGGTTGTATGATTTTTCTTTGGCAGTAGGCATCGGCCCCTGGTTGGAGCAGACAAGTGGTGGGAGATAGTTGGACAGATCCGAGGTGTGGTCTGAGAACACGATGGTGAAAGAGGAGAAGTTGAGTGTGCTGATGAGACGGTGGTTGATATGATGATCTTGAAGTGTAGGCTGGAAAGAAAAGGAAATACCAAAGTGTGGAAAACAGAAGGGCCAAGAGCTTTGTGACAAAAAAACAAGAAGCCATGTAAAAAAGTACTTATATCTGATCACATTAAAATAAAAGATTTATGTATTATTATGAATACTAGAAGCCAAATGTTTTGCAACTAGACAGAGGTGATGGTTGCCCAACACTGTAAATATACCAAATGCCATTGAATTACACATTTTAAAATAAGAAAAAACTAGATACAAATGCAAAAATATTGACCCAGAAATTCTACTGTTAAGAATTTGTCCTACAGATACACTTCACATGTGCACAAAAACGTATTTTCAAGGATAATTATCATAATACTGTTCGAATTAGCAAAATAGTGGATATTATACATGTCTATCAGTAGGAAACTGGCAAAAATAAATGACCTCTAGGTGATGGAAAGCTGTTATTTAAAAGAATACAGCGGACCTGTATGTAGTGTTTAAGGAATGGTCACTTAGATACACTATTAAGTGAAAAAAGGAAGATGTAGAAGAATTTATAGTATGCTACTACCTGTATTTACAGTAAGATGGTGAGTACATATAAACTGACACATGAGCTGAATATGAAACGTATCTTTGGAAAGGTAATGAAGGAACCGGTGATAGTGACTGCCTCCGTGAGAGAGAAATGGAGGGTGGGGGATTGGACAGGACGGAGCTGCCCTTTACTATTGACTGTTTTATACTGTTTGGATTTTTTTTTTTTTTTTATGAGACAGAGTCTTGCTCTGTTGCCCAGGCTAGAGTGCAGTGGCATCATCATAGCTCACTGCAGTCTCTAACTTCTGAGCTCAAGTAATCCTCCCGCCTCGGCCTATAGGCACACTCTACCACACCTGGCTAATTTTTCTATTTTTTGTAGAGACAGGGTCTTGCTCTTGCTCAGGCTGTTCTCAAGCAATCCTCCCACTTTGGCCTCCCAAAATGCTAGGATTACAGGTGTGAGCCACCATGTCCAGCCTGTTTGGATTTTTTTTAAAACCATGCACATGTATCACCTTCTAAAAAAACATTAAAAACATAAAAAGCTAAAAAAAAAAGCATTGTTTCTCAAAGTGAGTGCTAATTAAAAATCTAGATTCATGGATTCTTCTTGGGATCTCCTGACTTAGTATCTGGGAAGGTAGAGCCAGACTCTGGATCTATCATTCCTTCCAGAGGATTCTGATTCTCCTGAAAAAGTTTGAGATCCATTGGCTTAGAGGTCAAGGAACAGGTTCGTGGGAGTCAGAGGGATGCTGGAGGTGAATGTTTTAGAGGAGATAGTTTCCTCCACATGATAAAGTCCGGGGTATTCAGGGGAGGCAGCTACTGTGGTGGGGTAAGCAAGGTCATTTTGACAGCACCTAAAGCCTGTGGATAAATAATGATTTAATTAAATGTCATGAGCTGTAACATAGACTAATGGCCTGTGTGAGCTGCCTCTGTCTGCCTCACCAGCCTCATCTGGAACTACTTTCCTCTGGCTGTGTCTGTCCTAGTCCTTCTGGCCTCTTTTCAGCCCCCAAAATGAGCTGTTCCTTACTACCTTCGCACATGATGTGGCCATTGCCCAGAATGCTCATGCCTGCATGGTCCTCTGATTCCTCCTCATCTTTCAGTTCTCTGTTTAAAGGTCACTTCCTCCAGGGAAATCTTCCCCAAAACCCAGCCTAAGTCAGAACCCCCTGTGGTGCCTTCCCACAGCTCCTGTGCCTTTCCTTCGAAGCATAGATATTGCAATGAAATAATTAGGGAATGACTTAATGTTTGTTTTGGTTCTACTGCTATGTCCTTATACCATACCATGCGTGGCACATAGGAGGGACTCAAATCAAGAGTGTTCATGGAATGGGCCGGGAGCGGTGGCTCACGCCTGTAATCCTAGCACTCTGGGAGGCCGAGGCGGGAGGATCATTCCAGGTCAGGAGTTTGAGACCAGCCTGAGCAAGAGCGAGAGCTCATCTCTACTAAAAATAGAAAGAAATTAGCTGGACAACTAGAAATATATAGAAAAAATTAGCTGGGCATGGTGGCACGTGCCTGTAGTCTCAGCTACTCGGGAGGCTGAGGCAGAAGGATTGCTTGAGTCCAGGAGTTTGAGGTTGCTGTGAGCTGGGCTGATGCCACGGCACTCTAGACTGGCAACAGAGCAAGACTCTGTCTCAAAAAAAAAAAAAAATGTTAGCAAAAAGAGTGTTCATGGAATGAATGAAGGAGCCTTAAGAGAAAAAGCAGAGAAAGGTTGGGCTACAGCAGTGGGAGTGGGTGATGCAGGTGAGAAACATCCCTGGTGTGTTGCTAACTCCCTCCAGCCCAGCCTGGGGCTTGGGCCAAGCCTGAGGGAGTCCCTACTGCACGCCACAGGAGCAGCACTAGGACGCACGCCCGAAGAGTCTGGCTCACAGCAGCATGACTTTCTAGGCTCCCCTAGGCCTCGGCTTCTGTGTTAGAATGTAAGTACCACACTCCACGGAGATGGCGTGTGACTTCTGTCTGGAGAGGCCTGCAGTTGCGGTCCCACTGATCCCCGGGAATGGACTGCTTGAGCAACCATAAGGAGCAATGGAAATGAACACAACTCGGTCACGATGCAGTCATGTGTGTCAGCCGCAACAGGGAAGAGCCTGCCCTGCCCAGATCCCGTGAGCATCTCGTCTACAGGGAAGTTAGTTATTACTTCCCCTGTAAATGACCAAGTTTACTTTGTGGCTTTACCAAGGTGTACTCTTGAATTTGGACTGACCAAATCAAGTTTCGCTGTTTCCCTTGAATCACAGGCACAGCACAGTCATTCAGCAAACATTCATCCATAGCCAGTGTGTCAAGTGCTTTTGGGGTCCTCACCCACAGCTAACAGAACCACGGATGAGCACACTGTACACTCTTTAAATGCTCCAGAGAACACACACACGCTCATGCCTATTGAAAGGTTTATTTTCTTCTTTACGCTCAGAAACAAAGAAACAGCCTTGCCCCCCCAAGGGTCTCATCGAATGGGAGGCAGAGAGAGTGACAGGAGGGGGTGTTGGTATGAGGTTGAATGTGGCAGTTCTTTCTCCCCCTTTCCCTACTACCACTTCTCTTTTCAGTGTCCCCCTCCAAAAAACTTAGGGACGAACACAGCTTGCCACCCACTGGGGGGCTGGAGAAGCAGAGCTGTAGTCAAAAAATTAATGCCCACGTTCAGCAAGAGACGGGTCCAGTGCGTATGTTCGGATGGGGGAGAGGGAGTGAAGGGGTTGGTTGAGGAAGCTGCCGGATGGAGGGGAAGGGAAGAGAGGCTGGGACACCTCCCCTCAGTGACAGTGGGGATCTTGGTCCTGCCCCTACCTCTCCCAGCACCATCCACTCCCTTCTTCTAGCCCCCCTTCCTAGCAGAATTGGTCATCGTAGTCGTCATCCTTCATCCCCTTCAGCCGGAGCCGGGCAAAGTCCTCAAACACAATGTCGTCGTCTGTGGCATAGCTTGGTGGTGGAAAGGACGGGGGTGAGGTGGGGGCTTCTGACCCTTTTTTCAGCCTCCCACTCCCTGCCTCCCCACCACCAGGGACAGAGGTGTTTGCAAGAAGGGACAAACAAGGGCAGAAACGGGCAGCCTCACAAGGCTGAGGCATCCCGGTGGTGATGCTTCAACCACCCTTCCCCACCAAAAGAAAATAGGAGGTACGAGGGCTGATTGGAATGTTGTGGGAATCTTTGTCCAAAGAGGTCAAAGCAGGGGAATGAGTTTCTTACTTGGTATCAAATTCAATGAGGTTGGTATCCACGGGAACATCTGTTTCTGGAGCGGCTGAGGGGAGGAGGAAAGGGGGTGGGTGTTGGAAGGACCAGCTTTTCTCCTCTGGCCCTGCTTCAGGCCCTCCTCTCGGGGCCCTGGGGTGGGTGGCATGCTCACCTGACTGGGGTCTGGGGAGGGTGATGTGGTCATGGGGCTTGGGGTGCATAAGAACAAAAGGCAGCTCCACCGAGACATCCCTGGGGACGGGGAGAGGTGGCATGAAGAAAATGATGACACTGGGCCAGAAAGAACCAACTGTGACCCCTGCCTGGGCTCCCCCATGGAACTCACCCGCCTCGAGACACCACTAGCTTCACCTTGACCCTGTAGGACACCAGGATTCCCAGCACTTCCTTGTTGGCACCCTCCTTCACGCTGCAATTGGGGGTGGGGGGAGTCAGACCAGGGCCCACTGCCTTGTCACCTAGTCCACCCTGGGGTTCTGAGCGGCACTATGCTGGCCTGCAGGGCTCCAGCAGCATGGGCTGTGCGGTCACCATGGTAAAGTACGCCACAGCATTCCCCTGCTCAGAGCCCTCCTGTGGCCTCTCATCTCTTGCAGTGAAAGCTGACGTCCTCTTCTCACAGCCTCGCACTGTCTTGCTCTCCCTTAGCCCCTGACCTCACTGCCTACGCCTCTCCTTGTACACAGTTCATTCTCACCACGCTGGCCTCCAGGCCTGCTGCCTGTGGTTGTGCGGTGAGAACCCTGAACAAAGGCACCGCTGGAGGTGAAATCCAGCTCCTTGTGAAGCTGCAGACCTCAGGGGCTGCTGCCTGAGGGCACAATGGCACCTACTTCCTCTGGGTCCTTACTCAAAATTCACCTCTGTATTATGCCATCCCTTGCTACCCTACACACCGCGCCCCCACCCCATACTTTGTACCTCCCTTCTCTGCCTCGCTTTTCTCCCTCATACTTGTCACTAAACATGCTGTATATCTGACCACCGATGGGATCTGTCTGTCCTCCCTTTCCCAGGATGTAAGAGTTCTTTTCATCTCTTCTGTTCACTGATGTATCCCTGACACCTAGGACAGAGCCTGGCACACAGTCAGCACTGAATGAATGTCTGTCCCCTGGCCTGCAGGGGACCCCCTCCAGCGCCCCCTCACATGGTGCTGGAAGCCAGGTTGGTGTCCTCGTGCTTGAGCTTCCCGTCCAGGGCAAGACCACGCTTCTCCCGGTTGTCACTGAGCAGTGGGGTTATGGTGTACACCTTACAGAACGTGGAACTGGGAGATACCTGGTCACTGGGGGATAGGGATAAAAGAATAAGACTTAGAGGGGCCAGGCTGGGTGAGGGGGTAGCATCTCCCTCCCTCACTAGTCCCTTCTCTCCCTGGGCAAAGGTCACAGGGGAGTAGGTTTTGGCTCAACCTGCCCAGGAAAATTAACAGCTCAGAGCTACCTGGCCGTGGAGAGAATGCCCTTTGAAGTGCAGATGGTTCAGGAAGAATTCTACCCTGCACCTCACATTCTCCTGTCCTACTCTTCTCCCCTAAGACTGCGACTCGAGTCTGTTCTGATACTCACTCTTGTTCGATCTGAGCCACGGGACACTTGTACTGGGCGGTGCTGAAGAGGCAGATGTCAGCGTACTGTCTCACTGTGGGGCAGGGCAAGGTCAAGCGCTCTGGATGGAGTGCAGACTAGCACCACGCCACAGCTCCAGACCACCCGGCACGGGCCCCAGGCCCAGCTCCCCACTCCCCGCCCCTGCCACATGGCCCTCTCCAAAGCAGTAAACATGGGGGCCCCACATATCTTTCTGGAACAACCTAAATTCTTTGAGCCCTGGTGGGTCTCCTGCACTGGGATGTGGCCTGGGCTGAGATCACACCAGAAGCCACTTGTGCAGCAACTCCCTCCCCCAAGACCCCCTTCCAACCCCCACCTCCTACCAGAGACTTTGATCTTCTTGACGGTCTTGGTGGAGTTGTTGGTGACGTGGACATTGACACTGAGGGGCTCCCCATGGTAATACAGCTTTTGAGGGGAGGGGGTCATGTGAGTTGGATCTGTTTTTTCACTGGTCCCATTATTAGTGTGTCCCCCAACACACACTGCTCTGCCCTTCCCTCTAAACCCAAGTCCATAGCAACTCTCCACACCCAGCCAAGGCAACCTCCTTTGAAAACGCCATCTTGACATGTGGCTTCACCCCTCTCCCCAGGGTCTGGCCTGTATTGTAGCACCCGTGTCACCCTCTCACACTCCACCTCCTTGTCCAGGGAAGCCTCAAGGTGCAGGGACCGGTCAGACATGAGGAAGTGGCGTGTGGTTTCAGCTGAAGGCTGGGGGCCAGGTTTCTCTGGGGCAAACTGCACCTTTCGGATCACTAGTCGCACAGAGTTCCTGGGGCAGGGGTGAGGGGTAGGAGGGGTCAGTTCTCAGACCTCCAAATCTCTGCTTCCACCTCCCACAGGGGCCTGGGGCTTCTGGAAGTGGGAGAGGAATTGTTATACCATAGAGGAGGTCGCTTCCCTCACCTTTTGTGACTTTTCTCTTCTAGTGATTTGGCACAGAAGGCTCGAATCTCAAAATCTACACCGCAGGCCTGGGGAGGGGAAGACAAGGCCACATGTCATCCAAGGCCCCTGCCACTAAACTACTAACACTCCCCTTCCTTCCTCCCCTCTTCCCTTGTCTTGGGCACGGACTCTTGCCCCATTATGGTCTGAGGAGCGTGGGGACTGAGTTTTCTTCCTCTGCCTTCCCGAGGCCCAGCCCCTGGCAGAGGCTTGACCGTGGCAGTGCAAGGGGAGCCCCCATACCCAGGTACATGCAGGTCAACAGATGAGGTAGTGTCACATGTGTACCGTGGCTATACCATACATATCCCACTGCCAGGGGAGACGAGACCCTACCCTCAGCCCCAACCTGGCTTCTCGACAGTTCACCCTATGGCTCAGCTGTGCTCCCAGGCTCCCACCAGACCCTGTACTACTCCTACCTTCCCTGTATCCTCTGGTCCTGGCTGCAGTGTGACAGAGCAGGGCAGATTCTGGGGTATCTGTGGCAGAGAAAAGGGGAGGCTTCAGTCCCTCCAGAAATCCCCCAGATCTTCCTCCCAATCTCAACTTAAGAGGCTGAAGGTAGGACCCCTGGGATGAGAAAAGAAGAAGGAAGGGGCCCCAGGGAGGAAGTAGAGAGTCTAGGCTTCCTTGAATGCAGTGTGACCCTGAAGGGAGGTGGATTTAGGGTCCCTGCCTCACTGTTTCTTCCAGATCTGCCCTTAATAGGTGCCTCACCCAGCCTTCCAAACACAGTCCCAGACCCCTTGCCCTGCAGAGGGTGGGGTGCATCCTCACTGTGAAAAAAAAGGGGTGGGCATGCTGGCCCAGCTTCCTCAGCAGCCGGTCCTGCAGGCGGGTCGGGGGCCGGGGTGGGTTGGGCATTGGGGGGAAGGCCTGGTAGGTGGCGATGAACAGGTCTTTGCGGAAGGACAAGCCCAGCACATCCAGGTCTTCGCGGCCATAGCGGAAGGCGCAGGTGAGGGTCACAAACACTGGCAAGGGAGGGCAAGGTGGGGTGGTCAGGAGCCCCCCTTCCCCAGTCCCCTCACTACCTGGCAGCCACTGCTCCTCCCTCAGCAGCACAAGACTTGCCTGAATCCTATTCCTGACTCCCGCCTCAGCCCTCCATCTCTCTGGGGCACCCATCCAGTGCCAGCCCAGTCCACTTCTCTACCTCCTACCTGCCCTGGGGGCCAGTACCTTTGCGGTCCTTCAAGTAGTCAGGGTCCACAAGCACCACACCATCTAGGAAGGGACACATACGCTCATCTCCTGAAAGGGCCTCTCCCCCATTCCTGGGCCCAGGAAGCTCTTCCCCTCTTAGAGGATGAGCTGTCACTTTTTGGGAAAACTTACCTACAGGATCCACTTTGTCCAGGTGATCTACAAAGTCCCGTTTGCCCAAGTACACGGTGAGCTGAGGATGTCAAGGGGTCACAGGGAAGATTGGGGGGATGGTGACAAGGCATCAGAGCCCTCAAAAGGGGCCACCCTGCCCGGGGATCCCAGGCTGGGCTACTAGGAAAGAAGTTCTCCAGTCTTCCTCCCAGTAGTGTTGGGAAGTGAGGGTGGTGGGGTTTCCCAGAATACACGACCTTTAGGCTTTTAGCTGCTCCCTAATCTTTTCACACCTCTGCCCACAACAGTCAGGGGTGAGAGAGAGAGAGAAAGAGAGAGAAAGAGAGAGAATGTGTGTGTGTGTGCGTGTGTGTGTTTGGGTCCTCAGGGAGGACTCAGCCCAACCAGCCAGTTAGACAGCAGCTGTCAGCCTCACTAGGTCCCTTAAGGGGCTCTGGGATAAACAGGCCATAGTCGGGGCGCTGTTAACCTTCCACAGCCCCAGACACCGTGGGTTAGCTCCTAAGGGGGCTACAGGCATAGGGCTGGCTTCTGGCCTACCTGCTTTGGTCTTGCTTAGGGACACAGGCCTGACCCGACCCAACCCTGTGGCTGGCTCAGGCAGAGCAGCCACTGCGGCAAGGGGCTTCAGGAGGGAAGGAAGTCAGCTCTTAGCTGTCACAGGAAGTGGGCAGCTAGGGCCTGGGGATTGTCTAGGGGCAGGCTGGGCTTTGTTAGGGCCCAGGGAGGGTCAAAAGGACAAGCACTGTGGGAGACTCACCTTGCAGTTAGGGCTGGACTTCTTGAAGACCCTAACAAAACAGAAAAGGAAACCCCACTGCCTCCCTCAGACTCAGCAGGGACCCCCACGCCAGGACCTTATCCCTCCCCCATCTGAGAAGCAGAGATCACCCAGGGTTCCCGCCTAGAGGGTTTGGGGTTTTGCCCAGCTCTACCCCCTCCCACTTCTTCCCAGACGGTCCTTAATATTTCCAACACGGCAGTCAGGGCAAATGCTCCTCTCTTGTCCTTGGTCCACCCTCCCTAGTCCCCCTCTCTCCACAGTAATGGCTGCTGGTTGCCCCAGGAACCACTCCGTCTCTTCCCAGAGGACCTCCCCCAGAGGGGACCTGAATAGGCAGGTTGCAGCAGTGTCTGGGTAAGACCTAACCATCTTTCCATCTGCTCTGCAGCTCCAACAACAGCTGGAGTACATGGAAGAGCAATGGCCCTGGCCTTTGCCCCTAAAATGGTTTCTACTGTAGGCACTACCCAAGTTTGACCCTATTCCATTAGCCTCCAACTGTCCCTATCTGTGACCTCAGCAGCTTAAAAGCCTATTCATCTTTCAAGGCCCAGCCTTTAGAAAGCAGACCTAGCCCAGACCCTGTTCACTCCTTGTTTGGGGTTTTTGTCACACCCTGTTTATGGTTTATTTGTGGTGTGATAGCACACAAGGGCAGTTAGCTGTGTATCATCTGTCTCTCTACTTAGACTGGTCGCCTCGGAGGCCTTATTCATTTAGGCACCCCAGCACAGTGCCAGCCATGTGATGAAGACGACGGTGCCAGCTAACATTATTGGGTGAATATTCTGTGCCCAGCACTGTTCCAAGTGTTTCAAGTGTGTTATTTCATTTATTTATTTATTTATTTATTTATTTATTTATTTTGAGACAGAGTCTCACTCTCTTGCCTGGGGCAAGTGCCGTGGCATCAGCCTAGCTCACAGCAACCTCAAACTCCTGGGCTCAAGCAATCCTACTGCCTCAGCCTCCCAAGTAGCTGGGACTACAGGCATGCGCCACCATGCCCGGCTAATTTTTTCTATATATATTTTTAGCTGTCCAATTCATTTCTTTCTATTTTTGGTAGAGACGGGGGTCTCGCTCTTGCTCAGGCTGGTCTCGAACTCCTGAGCTCAGAACGATCCGCCCGCCTCGGCCTCCCAGAGTGCTAGGATTACAGGCGTGAGCCACCGCGCCC